>OMPJ01029008.1:0-16534 GCA_900312935.1 Carapus acus
GTTTCTGACTGGGGCCCTCCAAGGTCATCTCCATGGCAACTGAGGATGGGGTCCTCTCGCTGTGCTGTGACAGAGCACAGGTCACGGGGGTCATGTGAAGAGGGGGACCGCAGGGGGACAAGAGGGGGGTTGGTGAGCACTGGCGTGTTTGGTGTGTTGGAGGCGGACGAGCCACACGGGCTGGATGTGTCTCATACCGCCGAGGATTCAGACTGGACCAGAATAATGAGAGACAGGACCGAATACGAGCAAATGTCCGCCAACTTCACACCAACTCCTGCTGTGTATTGCATGTGGAGTGTGGACTGGAACTGTCGCTGTAGGAATTTAAAAGGGTGTGTGGAGTGGCAATGATATCTCAAGGTCAATGAAACAGGCATGATTACACTCGTCGTTTATTGCACTCCCTCTTTTTGAAATACAAAACAATCCCAAATAATCCTCAACCGAGACAAGCTAACAAAAAGAGAAGGGGTTTAAACATTGACCTTGAAAAGTAACATGAAACTTGATGAATCCTTGACAGTGCATTCATTAAGTACTACGTCCAATCCAATTCCTAAAGGATAGAAATAATAGCACTAGCCCATTTTTGATCACAAAAATGTGATGCTAAAAGAAATTTCATTCTGTCTCATGTAGAATTTGCCACAGCGGATAGTCTGTTTCCTCCTCTTACCTTGTATATGACCTGACATTCGCAAATATCAATATGGCACTTAGCATGTTAATGGCATGTTAATTTGGGGGAAGTTGATTACTGTGAGTTTGTGCAAATGCAACCTTTTCAATAAATATGAGGTTTGAGGGTTTCATCACCTGACTGCCACAGGAGACAAATCAGGGAAATCAATGGTATCTTACAGTTAAGATATATAAACGCGTATGTATAAAGACAAAGGCATAGCAGCGGCATGGCATTGTGCTTCAAAAAATGAGTTTGATATTCTTTTCTAGAGCTGAATTCTAAAAGGGTTATAGTTTGTGGCAACTACTTGAAGAGCCAATGTGAATACAGGCAAAGCTTACATAGGGGAATACAGCCAGAGGAATACACCAAGCAAAAAGAAAAAGGACAAATCACCAGGACTGTGTGGAGAAATCCCGAGATGTCCAGCCAGCTCATCACACAGGCTCCATGAGAAGCTCGTCTACGTCAGACGTCTCCAGCTCACGGAAACCGGCATGAGTGCCGATCACGAACAAAGTTGCTCCTGAGTGAAGACGGACACAGACGGTGGGAGAATGGGGTCAGTGCAGGTCTGCCTCACAGCTACTTTAATGGCAATATTTTAGGCTTAAGCAACCAAATGAGCCACAGTATTCCTACAGCATGGGCGACAAACGTTGTGAGAAAATTGCACTATGCTGTGTTCCTGCTCAAAAAAAGATTCTCACCCAGAACCCAAAAGACAGCAGCTCCTGCTCCAGCCAGCCAAAACACAGGCAGGGAGATGCCTCCAGCAAGACTCATCTGGTGAGGGACGGTCAGCTCCTTACCTGATCACAGTGAAAATCTAGTTTCATTGTAAAGTACATTATAAGAGGAATTTGTCCTGATTGGTGGCAACCAATTGTGTATACATACACCCGTAAACTTATAGTAGCTGACGGTGTTTAGACACGTACAGAGGAGCGACAAAGATACCAAAAATATCTTTGTACAGGTGCAGCGAGGGTTCAAATGAACAAAGGCAACAGAAATTATCGAGAATACATCGAGTCCAATCCTCTACCGAGAATGCTGTTTTTGCCTCCATACAGCAGCGCACAAGCAGTTTCAGCAAAAGAAAAATTGCTTTTTCTGCAGATGACAGTTGCCAAGTTGCTATTAAAGGCAGACCGTGTTTCTTGTGATGATGAATGACTCCAGTTTCAGCTAACACCTCACATCAAATGCAATTTAACATGTGGAGGATCCAGTTTATGCTTAATTCATCTTACAACACGGTGGCATGGTAATAATAAGGCTTTGAACTGTGTGGGAAGGTTTGTTTACGCACCAAGAACAACCAGTTTGGACTCCAAGGACTTGAGGTGGATTATGTAGAAGGCGCCAACATACACGGCCAAGGCAATCAGCAGCATGGGGGAGCTGATGCTGGGGTGGGCAGACAATCAATAATGTGAGGAACTGTGTTAATTCTGCACACGTCATGCTGATTTTTAGACCTAATGTGAAAAGCATTGAGGCCCCTGGTGGTGCTTACATGCAGTACAGTATCAGAGCCAGGAAGATGAAGGTGTAGTTGCTGTTGTAAATTTCCACATTTTTCACCACTCTCTGGCACAGCTCTCCAAAGTTGCGAGGTTTGGAGAACTTGCGCTGGTCCACAAAGCCGGCCCACGGCCGAATGGACGCACGGCGCCTCTCGAACCAATCTTTAGCCATGCTCACCGAGATCCCCTTGGGGAATCCCATCCTGTGACGGAACAGAGGACTGCATCAGAACCCGGACCTACTCCCATAACGCCAAACACTCCCCGGCAAGCTCTACACCATCAGTGTATGGGTTCCTCAATCAGATGTCTTACTTTGCCAAGATCCCAGCGCCTCCTACACCTGTTGGATGGGCATCGTCAGCACAGAACAGATCTCCTGCCTTGCTGTCCATGTCTACAAGGCAGTTCTCTCCCTTAGGTACTCCGGATGACATCTACAAACTGCTACAGACGATAATATTTGGGAATTAAATGGAAGAAATGCAAGTTCATTTCAATCTCTCTACTTTGACCAAGCGGAAACATTCAGCTCAGAGCAGCTTACCTGTAAACGACTGTTTATATTACAGAAGTGATTTTTTTATTCAAAATGAGGATTTTAATATCAGCCCCGTCAAATGGTACGATGTTAGGAAATTCAACTACGTCATTTAACAAAGGAGAAAATGTCTTCATCATAGCCTTAAACTTTGTTTTAAGTGCATCATTTAAGGGCAGTGTTGCATTTCGTTAAATTGTCCTTAAAATGTCTGTGCTTATGCAATCTACGTGCAGTTTACACTATTTAAGTCCATTCATTGCGAGGCGCTTTGAACGGCATTGCTAGATGATGATGAATTTGCGATGATTACGTTGTCATTACAACCAACGATCAGTATTTGCTAGTATATGGTCAGCAGGTTTACGATGGGAGATGGGAGATGTGGGCACATACACCGACTGACATCATAATTTCCACCCTGGAAACCGGCTAGGTCGCTGCCACATCACCACACAAGCACAAAGCTACACTCCACCCAAAAACAATAGCACGTCAGGGACGGATCTGTGAATTCCAGCTCCTCTATCAAATACCTGAGCAAATACACACAAAAGTCACAATCTGAAGTGACAAAAATCAAAGTTAATCTGTTTGACACTGTCGGTTAGCCTGATTTGCTTCGCCGCGACAACAGCCAGCATCTCACACTACCTGACGTCACATTTGGACTGCGTCTTCGCAAACATATAGGCAGATGATTAAGAGTTAACATTATTCACCTTAATGGCACAGAAATCTGCACCTTTTCTACAAATACACTCACAGAAAAAGTTTGACTCTGCGTCTCACCGCCGTCGCTGCCCGGCCCGCGGATGTGATGTGAACAGGAGCTGCATTTCCTGTTACGGAGACGACAAACAGCGCCTCCTAGGGATGGTCAACATAAAGGAAGGGGCTTCATCCTTCACAATCGGGGCCTGAATCACTGAAAGGGTTTTTAAAAAATGGGAATTGGATGTCGAAAAAATAAATTGTAATTCCAGGAATTGGTTGGAGGATTAACTATATGGGGAAGCGACATGCTTATTTCGCAGTCGGTGGCAGACCTTTGAAAGCAGCAATCGTCAGAAATGCACAAGATATTTATCGAAAAAAATGTGATTCCGTACGAAACAGTATTTCTGTTCAATTGGTTTTGGTGCAAAATGTCACAAACACAAGTACCTACCTACCTACCTAGAGAAAAAACAGTCATCACAACTGCCCTACGGCTTACTCGGGTATTCAGATATGATATGTCTGACAAATATAGCGAGAAAACGCGTAAAATGGTTGATGTTTTCATAAATTTGGCCCTACTGTTATACCTAAATCAAAGATTCGATAGCTGTCAGAGCTAGACCTGATTGTGACGTCACGTACATGGAGAGCTCTGATTGGTCATTACTGCTCACGTTAGCTGCACTGCACGTTGTTTTCGCTTGTTGACAGATTGAGGAACGCAGAAGAAGAAGCCGATCTACGTCACGAGACCAATGCCTGTCAATAACACTATCCTAGCATAGATTAGCGACCAAATAACTCCACGCCCGCGCCAATGTAAATTTTTTTTTTGCTCTGTGCGCTTTCCGAAAATAATTTTAATGTAAGACGGGTTTATTCGCTGGAGGTGACGCCCGCAGCTGCCTGTGTTTGCACGTTCGGTTGGAGAGAGAACGAAAATATTTCCGTGTGTGTTTTTTTTTGTACCCGTCGGGAAACGTGAACGATTACGTAAGTGTGTCAGCTCATTTGATACAGCGGCAGCACGCCGTGTGGAGACGGTTGGACCCGACTTTTGGACCCGACTTTTGGGGTGTTTTTCCTCGCTAGCAACTGGAAACGCCGTTCCATTCTCGGGGAGGGAGCGTCGTCAGGGAAGGTTAGTGTTTTCCCCAGAGAGCTGGTTGCTGGACTGGTAGCTCGCAATGTGTTCGTCCATCTGCGGTGTGTCATAAAGCGTAATTAGTTCCATCACCTTAAATCCTTTCTAGCTGTCGTCAAACCTAGGCGTGTCAAATTAAGACAACAAACGTCACTACATGAAAAATTGTATTATTGGTAGTGGTCACACTCGTCGACATATTAACTTGTCTCTGAAAACATATACGATGTTTGTATCAAACGCTTTCGTTTTTTATTAAGTTGGTTATTTAATTAATCGTGATGCCATTTTGTTACACTCGAATTTGGCACAATTTGATTTTAATGTGTAATGTTGTGTGACTTTTTTTTACACAGTCATCAATTTGCCCATGTCCCCCCATTCCCATGACCTGGATTGACATGATGATTAAGTATGGGAGTTATTAGAGTCTATTTATTGAAATGTAGTTCAATTTTTTGTGTTATCAGTATCCCTGGAAGTTGGATGCCGATAATGGCTGCCGTGCACCAAACAGACATTCCCAACAGGGACTCAATGAACTGGGATGAAACAGATTGTCTGAACTATTATGGGCTGCTGTCACTCCATGACATCTTCGAAGTTGTCGGCTCTCAGCTGACACAGACAGACATGGAGGTGCTGTCTCTCTTTTTGAATGAACTCTGTCCAGTTCGGCACCCTCTTGACCCTACCTGCTGGACAGTTGAACCCCAGGAGGGTGATCCAGATGACACAGGTGTGTCTCCAAATCCTAAACTGCTGAATACCTGGAGGAGGATAAAGCCCCGGGGATCCCCGAGTCCCTTTGTGGTCTCCCACAAGCCCATAAGTGGTGTTGAGCTGCTGCTGGAGCTGGAGAGGCGAGGCTACATCAGCGAGGGCAAACTGGAGCCCCTGCTGGAGCTTCTGAGGGTCCTTACCCGTCACGATTTGCTGCCTTTAGTGTCCCACAAGAAAAGGAGGACGGGTAAGTTCACTTGTAGAGTGCCGAGTGTCACATTTTCAGATTCCTCTTGACTGTTCTGTCTTTTGTCTAGCTATGGCAGGTGCTGTGTTGGCCTGTTGACATGGAAGATAAGATTGTAACACTTTTGATACCTCTCAGTCTCTCCAGAAAGATTGAGACAGAAATACAGAGTGGAGAAGAAAGATCTGATGTGCCACAGTGGAATGAGGCCGAGCTGCGGTTGGGCAGATACACCTCTAGCAGCGTTCACACGGGGCCTCAGAAATGGTAAGTGTGTATTGCTGTGCCAGATGTCCGTCCAGAAGAGGAATATGTACTTTTAATTAGAAATATTATTCAAAAAGCACAGTGAAATTTTGACATGAAATGTACTACAAGTTACACATACAGCAACTAGTAGCCCACTCATCCTTCAGAGAGACCATCTTCAGTATTCTTGAGGGATGTCATAGTGCTGTAGAATACAAAATGTCTGCCATATGTCTCTGTTTTGTGACTGTTTTGGTCCAAGGTCAATTCTACACGAGCAATAGAAACCGCTAACATACCTCAGTGGCCTCTCTGCACATGCCTGTTTCCTCTCCTAATACCGTCACTGTCTTGTCAGGCTCTTACCCTCCTGTGCCTGAGCAAGGGCTGAGGAGGAGACGCCGGAAACGAGGCTATGGCTGGAGCCGCAGGCCAAAGAAAGGGAACCAGCAAGGCCAGCAGCCGCTCCCTGTGCCACCTTCACACCGAGAGTCCTGCGGTAAGAGCAGCCCTCTCAACTCTGACATCCTCGGCCAACACCTCACTCAGCTTGCTACCTGTCAGTCTCCCGGTTTCATTCTTAATCGGTGCATGGTCTTCATCCACCTATGCTTTGGTTTCACGTTTGTTTTATGAATCACTGACATCCAGTCGTTCCTCTTCTGAACTTTCACTAATGCTAAGCACTCATACCAGCCTTGCCATATCTCAAGTCCTCGTCTTCTTTTGTAGCTCATTTAACACTTGTGTCTTGGTTCAACATACACGATAGATGCATCAAAACAAGTGTTTTGTGTCCACAATTATGGTATCAGTTCCCTATTGCCATTGCAAAGAGGTCTGTTGGCAGCCTAAAAGGAAAATACATTTTCTTTTACGAGCCTTTGAAATGACAAGTGGGTGTAATGCAATCGCCGTCTATCTATGAATGAGTGCTTTTGTTTTTTCTGGTCATTATTAGTTCCTAATGTTCTTATTGGGATGCTTTTTTGGGGGTAGGCTTTTTTCTCCTCTTCACATGGGGATGTAACTTTACAACTCCAATCACTTTTTGCTTCAGATGTCACAAAACTTAGTACAGATATAATCTTTCCTCACAGCAGACTAAATGAGTATACTCACTGTGGGGCTGAGCTGTCTTATAGCCAAAGAAATTATTCAGAACTGAATTGAAACTCTGTCTACATCACTGATTCCACCGACTATTATCTCTGGGCTTTACTGTCATCTTATTAGAAACTTTCGCTAGAGGTCTTGCTGAAAGAGTTTAATGTGTTAAAAAATGGCTGAGACTCATTACCAAAATAATCTGGTAATTTTGCTCCAACAACTGCCACATCCTCTCAAAAATTGACAGAAAAAATAAGAAATTAATCATGTAGTATTCTGAGTCGACATACAACTAAATCTTGCAAATGGTCAAACTTAAATTTGACGAATGAGCCTTCCAATCTTTTTTTTTTTTTTACCATTTCTTGATTGTTGTCTGTGTTGCTTTTGCTTGTCATGTCCACAATAACATTTTCATCCTCACCATGCTCACAGTTGTAGCTCCTCCTGCACATTTTGCCTCCATCAGAAATGACATGCAACTCTCTTGGCCTGCGTTCATTTCTCTTTGGGCCCTCTCCACATCTCCCCTTTTCTTTCACCTAATTCACGAGCCTAAAGAATTGTGCTGTGCACCTGCTAATAGAGGCCGTCACCGCTAGGCAGACGCCAACTTCTTGGTATTTATACTGTGACTCAAATCATACTTTGGCTGATTGATCGTGCCGCAATTGTTGCACTTCTTGTCCAAACTTGGGATGAAGTTGTCACAAATAACAACTGCCAAAGCCCAGCGACCTTCCCGCCAAATGATCTGATCATTTTTTTTTGAGCCCGGGATGGAGGTTTCGCCACTTAAACAATTATCGATGTCCAGCAGGAGATGTGCTATTACCGTTCCCTGGAGCTCTCATCACAGTTTAATCCAGCCGGCATTCTCATCAGCTGATCGTTCATGCCTGTTATCAACAATTTGTCCAGATTGTCCATGATTGCCCGTCGCTCAGACCCCCTTATTGTAACCATGACCTGACGATATCTTCCCAAAAGTCCTCTGCCCGCTAAAAGCTAGTCGGTCGAAGCGTGATGTGCCTGTGCCTGTAAACATGTTGCTGTCTCTACTCCACGTCTGATCCCACCAGGTTGATTCCGCTTTGAGACTCAGATACCTATGACACAAAGGAACGTGGAGAAAGAGAGAGGGGGGATGCTGAGGAACAAAACAAAAAAAAGTCCACACGCACATACCGCAGTGTGTCCCTCTCGATCACGTGCTCTGTCTCAAGGCTGGTCCGATGCAGAAGGTAAAAGATGCCTTCCCCCTTGTCACAAATGGGGGGGTGCCGTGCTGCCGTGCTGCTCTGTATGCGTTGCCTGTGTATAACTAAGCTGCCCTCCACCCTGCTTACGCCCCCACACATAAGAAAAATAACTGTCAAAGACGCTTTTCCTTGTTTTACTCTGCCACTGATCTGATTGGTGCCAGTGTCTATGTTCACATGCACACTCCAACCTTGAGATTTTACTGCAGTTAAACACAAAAATGTCATTTAGCATGTTAAGATAGTGACTCTTCAGTTGTGAATATTTCTTTCCAAAACATATTAGAATGTGAGGAATAATCGGTCATCTAAGTGTGAGACTTAGTTGGTGAAATTTTGCCCTGTTTTCTCGAATATGTCTGCTGAAGTGACTTTGGTCTCGACCTCTGTGGGAACTGATTGGACCTCTTCCTCAAGAACAACTCAAGGCTACAATTTATCACCATCAGACATTGTCATGATGAGACCAAAACAAGACGGGCCGAGAGAGACATTTGTTTGTGAGCAATTTGGATTTTTATTTTCCCAAGCACTTAACCCCAGGCTGCCCACATGCCACTACAAATACAAAAGCCATTATTCTGTTTATGTCTGGTGAGATTATGAAAGGTCAATAGTCTGAAGCTGTGACCCCTTTTTGGGGTTCACGTCTTTCCTCGTCTCAGTTTGAGAGCTAATCCCGGGCGAGAGCCTGACTTGTGGAAGACAAAGTCACAACGGACCGGCCATGTTCTTGTGAAAAAAAAAAAACTCCACGGCTATTTCCTCGTGTGGCACCAGCACCTGCACACAGACACTGTAACCAGTCGTGGCATTAATGTCTCCATCAAACAGCAGTTTTCCAGTCTGACTCTCTCCACATGGAGCGCGAAAATTCCCCACTCCATTTCACTGAATCTAAAATTGCGTCCCAAAGCAGTTGCGGAAGGAGCTCCGGCATAACTTTTGTTGGGGCCGCTCTGAGGAAAATCACGCACCGGCGCTCTGCTCAGGGATTCTCCTGCTGTATCTTATCTCTGTGCCCTGCGTGAGCCCAGGGTGTGTGCGCGCGTCACGAGGGAGCAGAGATGGATAGAGCAGCCCGGTCTAGTGCTGGCCCCCTAGCATCCACACACACACACACACACACACACACACCCCATGAATAGCCTCTTTCCTGTCATGATTCATTTCTCAGGTCATTTTCAGTGAAGTGTCTCAATTATGTTCTGACAGTGACAACTGCTGTTACAAATGCCCATAAGGTGTGTGTAACCTGAGCTCCTTAGAGCTTGTGGTGCTCTGTAAGCGTGCAGGGCCATCGCCGGTCAAGGTAAGAGAGCACGGCCAACAGCCCGCTTAGAAACAAGCCCATGTGTTATGGATACACTGTTCTAGCCGCTAGACCCCCGACTCCGCCCTCATTTCTGTGAATAGACTGGAGTGCTGTGCTGTGCCGTGCCTGCTTGTTGTTCTGAGCAAAAAAAAGAAAGCAAACCCGTGGACAGATAATCCAACCAAACTTGTGCTTGTCTCCTCTCTCTCTCTCTCTTTCTCTTTCTCCTCTGTGTTCACAGTTGTAAACAGACCAACCTGTGTTTCAGGAAAACACTACCCTCACACACAATGAGAGGGACAGAACGAACGCTAAATGCTCAAACCCAAGCAAAACGATACAAAGAGCGATTTGTGTCTAAGAGGGGAGAGGGGGAGCTGTCTCTCGACGCCTCCCTTTGCTCTCCACTCTCTTGGTCAGTCGTTCAGCAGAAAAACGGATCGATAAAGAGTTGAAGCTCTCCGTGCCAAGTGACTCCTCGTAAATGGGTACTTAAACTTTTTTTTCTTTCTTTTTTTCTTTTTTTTCCCCCTCTCTCTCTCGATGTGGGGAGATGGAGGAAGCCAAACGGGTTTGGTGTTTAAAGCGAGAAAATGAAAGCTGGGCTTCCTAATGTCCTGTCTAAGTGGATGTCTCTGAGTCTGATGAAGCGTGAAGTGCTCTGTAACCCTAACAGAATGACTATCACTGTGTTTCTGTGCTTTTAAATGGCCCTGTGCTCCGCGCTCCCATCTCGGCCTCCATCCAGCTCAGCGGGAGATGGGATGACAGAAATCAGAAGGCCATCTGTAAATTCGGTAATTGCACGAAGGGCAGGTGTTCATCACACTCGCGCCGTGATCCAAACGATCTTCGAAGTCTTTGAAATTCATATTTCACCTCACGCAACTTGCCGTAATGCACCAGGGAGCCTTGGCTCCGCACATGGCACCTTGATGGTTGTCTGTCAAAAAGTAGCAAACACATCCTACTGCTGAGACTGATACGTAAATAATCCTCCTCCAAGGAGGATAACTAACAGTAAATCCTTCTCAACAAATAGAGTATAACCCAATTTTCAATCCATCGCTATTCCTAGACAATTGGTGTGCTTGACTAAACCTCTTTTAGATAACTAGCCCTGATTTTTTGTTGTAAATCACTGTTCCACTGCCAATGTCTGAAAGTTCTTATAAAGTTCTCCTACGTTTCTGCCTATCCGTGCCTTCATTTGTACATTCAATTGCCTTCATTCTCATGCCAAATCGAGTGCAAATAGAATGAACTTCTCCCTGAACTTTGACTTCCATATCTGATGCTGTGTATATTCAATGTTTACTGTTCCTCTCCAGCCTGGATTCTTCTCCGTCTTGGTGCACCAAGTGTGTTCTCAGTAACCTGATCGCAACCTCATGAAGCGTGACGGCAAAAGCTAATGTTTGGTTTTCCCCTCACTCACAAATGTTAAGAGATGCAAAATCAATGCCCTAATTTAACATTAGCATTTCTAATGTTGCCATTTTCCAAAGTGTAGCCCTCTCGAGTCTTTAAATATTCAGTTTTTTCCCCCAAACAAAAGTGAAGAAAAAAAAGCTGTTGAGAGAGGGTGAACACATCTCTCTGCTGCTATAGGAGCCACTTCCTAGTTTATCATGATGAGTATCAATTCTGAGCCGTTCTCTCATTAAATTCTCCTCCCCCAATTGATCCTGGTTCCATGTCTGTTAAAAGTCCAAGTGCTGTCCTGTTTACACTATTTTACTGATGATGTTTGACTGATGGTAACAATTCTTTGAGTGGAGTTCTTTGACATTTGTGAAGTTTAAATTGGGAATAAGTGAGTCGGTATTTCTTTGGCCAAAGCCACGTGATTTGATATATAATTCAATTTCATCAGGGAGATTCCATATGGGTAAAATATTTCCAGTGTACCTGTTCTTAGCTGTTAATTTTATCAACTTGGTCAAAACTAAAGCTTGTTTGATGGTTTGTATGTTCTGTAAATGGAAATTGCAGTGTCGTAAAATTCATTTTTCAGTTGTATTCTTCAATTTCTGCACCACCAATTTGAAATGAAAGGAAATGACCCCCTAAATTTAGATAATTGGAGGTTTCCTTTGTGTAGTCAGTCTCACCTCATGCTGCTTTTCAGCTGCTGACAACAACTCCACAACTGAAAGTGTAAACAAAAAAGAGAACTCGTGAGGTGGAGAGATGCATTTTTGTTGCAGCAAAGTCGTCACCGGCCGATCCCCACTTCGAGTTCTGGAGTGGTGACGCGGGGACGATGTGGGCCGGGCTGCGGCTGTGGAGCGTATGTATCCTCTGACCTTTCTCGCTGTGCTGTTGCATGACTGCCAGTCTCGTTTCTGTGGAGGCCCAACCGCCTTCTGTCCGCGGCCGTAATCACATTTTGATGGGAGAAAATCTGACATTCCCACCTCAGCCGGAACAAAAAGTCTCTCCTGGGTTCCGATGTTGCCGAGACGCCGTCGTTAAGCCGGCTGTCGTATTTGCTTCCCTCCCCGGGAGAAGGAGTACATTTGGATGCTGTCCTAGCACTTAACAAATGGTTTGGATTTCTGCCACGTAAATCTGGCCTCAGACTGTGACAGAGGTGGACCGAGCAGCGCTATCCTGAATATTCATAAGCGTGGTGTCCTTCCCACACAGCTGACTTAATAGCTAGCTTGAGCACAGGCCTGCAAAGGGGTGACATCATGGAATATTTCTCTCCATGCTCCAAAATGTCAAATTCCTCCTTACAATACGGTATTGTGAGAAGGGTCCACACATAAATGGCAGACGTGCAGGCCTCCAGCTCGCCGCGAGCTGTGTTGCTGTGCCTCATTGAACCTCGCAACAATGGAAATGTCCTGAAATACTTCAGAGCGTCTTTCCAGTTGTTTCAGTGCGCTCGATGTGTCGCTGTCTCCTGTGTGAGCCTCGATCCTCCTCACGAGCACTGCCTGATGTGAGGGTATATTCAATAATCTGATGTCTCATCTTGTCCTCTCCTCTCCCTCTCCATCCCTTCCTCTGTCCCTCTGTCTGGGTCTCTTAAACTTCGGCCCGTCCGCCTCCTTTCTCACCTCCTCACCTCCTCATCCCTCACATTGATGTCCTCTCTATTTAACCATGACTGCACCGTTGCCTTTGTTCCTCCATCTCATGCCTCTTCCCTCCACTGCTGCTCTCCTCTCCCCTCCTCCCTCCTCCTCTTTCTCCCACCATTATCAGACGTTCGTCTCCGAGTCCGGGCGGAGTACCTGGAACATGAGTCAGCCCTCCGCAGCGGCGTCTCCTCGGACAAGCAGCAGCCCCTGGAGCGACAGTTTGAGCTCTTCAGCCAGGCCAGCTCGCTGCTGCGTTCCAGGGACCTGGGCTCCATCGTCTGCGACATCAAGTTCACGGAACTGGAAAACCTGGAGGCCTTCTGGGGGGACTACCTGAGCGGGGCCCTGCTCGAGGCTCTGAAGGGGGTCTTTATCACCGACTCCCTCCGGATGGCTGCTGGCTCGGAGGGTGTGCGCCTCCTCATAAGCGTGGACCAAGATGACTATGAGGAAGGCTGCAAGAGACTGAAATCCCGGAATGGTGAGCGAATGAGACACACACCGACTTCTGTGTGCGATCTAAATGCAAATCTAATGCCAGTTGCACCATTTTTCTGGTTACCTTTGCATGCGCCGTGTAGTGCCGCTCTTAACCACTAGATGGCAGAGCCTACGCTTTGTGTGCGCAATGGGCAGCTGCTCCTGTGGTGAGAAACCGTGATCAAACTGATTTCTTTCTTCGCATTCACTCACAGGTGCGTCCTGTTAGGCCAGCAGCACTGAACGTTGACTGAACATGGGACTTGTCTGCGTCTCCACATGGATCAAGGACAGAGCAGAAAAAAAAGAGCATCCTTGTCGCTGGAGGTCAGGGGTGAGCGCCTCAGAACAAAATGGGTTTGAGCATCAAACACTTTCGAACACCAGAACAAACCACAAACACAGCGAAGAGGCCATGTGAATAGATAATAGATAGAATAGATGCTCAAAGACGCTTGTCTGGATTTCCATGCGGTGGTGGACTCAGAGTGCTGATGAGGGGGTGAAACGTTTGATATCTCAGAGACACAGTAAATAGCTGGGAAAGTTTGTTTAGATTTTTTTTAAATGTGGCAAGAGAGCCTGAGCACAGATGGAACCGCTGACCGCTCTCTTGCGAATCGGCCCCCGCGTCTAGCTCCGGTGCTGGCCCCAAGCTGGGTCCTCCCACACGCCTCAGATAAGAAACACGGGAACAGTCGGCCCCGCCGCGCCACGATAACCCACCCGGCGATGGCCGTGCTCAGATGACATCAATGATTAGGGCTCGGGCCTCAGTGGACCGTGCTAGATCCATCATCACAAGCCTGTCAGCGGCCGCCAGTGCGACGCTACGGCGGTTTGGTATCCAGGCTTCCAGCCAGAGGCCCCGGCAAGCGCTCCTCTCCACGAGTAAAGCGCAGGACAGAGTGCCGCTCAATAGAAGTGATGTTGGGGAGATCAAAATCAAAAGTGCACATCCCAGCTCCGCTCAGCCCTGCTATGTCGGCCCCGGCAGAATGGCTCACGGACAGCTGTCTACTCACCCTGCTGGAACTAATGCCTGGACTTCACTCATAGTAGGCGATCAATAAAGCCCCTCAGTCTTAAGTCCTTTCATACAAGCTCGACTTAAGCAGGCCGTCTGCACACCACCGTCTGAGATGTGTGCGTGCTTGCGTGTGTGTGCGCGTCTTCTCTCCAGCATTTGACAGGACGAGCAGGGACAGCGGACACAGTGCCGCATTTATTTAAGTTATTTTGTTACGTTGACGTGTCTTGATACTGTTTGTGAAACTCATAGGGAATAAAATACTAATTTAGGAGAACCTTTTTCTGTTCTGTTGGAATTGTAGATGGTTTCTGTACCGTCATGGCAATTGTTTTTGTGGCATTGGTAATGTATGTGAAAACAGTCTCTGGTGCAAATAAATATTTGTTGAATTAAACTTGCACACATTGATTATTCTCATTTTTCACATTGTAGATTTTCCAAATGTGTATGAAATGCATGCAAAGCTTTGGTGCTTCATGCTGATTCTTCACTTGCGATCAATTTAATAATCTAAAAACTGAAACGCAGCACTGAGTCCATTACTAAATGTAAAAAAACAAAAAAAAAACACATTGTGGCTGTTCAGATGCTCCACACCAGTGCGTGAATACTTGAGTATAGAACAAATAATACAATCAATGCTTTGGAATATTTCAACGCTGAGGTCGGAAATAGTTTCTGTTGAATAAGGATGTTTTATAATTTGTACCTCTGGTCGTACATCACCTGTGTTATATTGTCTCAACCTGCATGGATCATACCAGCACACACACTCGTGGGTATAGTCCCATTATTTATTATAGATTTCAAATCACAGATACATGAATTAACTAAGTGCGAACACTGCAACAAAAAAACACAAGTGGAATATAGAGGATATCTGGTTGAAAAAAAAAGAGAGAGAGAGAGAGAGAGAGAGGGGAGACTTAAGAAGAGGAAGTGCCGTGTAGGCCAAATTAGACTTTGATTCACTTGTCCTATTTGGTGTTGGGAGAGTGGAGCGGGCAGTGAAAACGTGTTTAGACCGCCGCGGTTTGTCCGGAGTGGTGAGAGCACAGCTGACTGCTGCTGGCTGTCATGGAGCGCCTCAGCTCCCAGGCTCCAGGGGGAACAAAGGCTAAAATGGCATGGCCGCTGCCGCCGCCGCCGCCGCGCAGAGAACCACATCTCTAATGCAACATTTGTCACCGCGCCATCTGCAATTTATTCTCACAGTAAATTAATTTCCCATCCTTACAGGAGGAAAGTTAATGTAACACGCTGTTTATGGTCCGCCGAGCATTTGCTGATAGATTTTAATATAGGAGTTTGGCAACATAGCCGCAGACGTGTTGTGAAATATAAGAATCCATTCGTCTATGTAGCATAAAATTTACAAAATTAAATATGGAGGCGCTGCCTGAGATTCCTCGTCTTGTTGTCCGTGCACTTGGTGGGAATCTATGATGATTCCCACATGGCAAAATGAAGCCGAGTGTGTTAATATGCCGTGTTTTTGATAAACCGACTGTTTTCTGCTTATCAAAAGCCCAAAGTTGTTAGTAGGCTGAAGGTGTTTGTACCAATACCCCACCACATCAATACGTGTTGATTCTTTATTGATGAGGCTGTGGGTCTAAGATGTGCTATGACTAAACCTATTAGGACCTAATTACAGCCACTGGTGAAGACCAACACTGTCTTCAAATATACCAAAAGCACATGAATAAATGATGTAAATGTCGGCTAAAGGGCACTTTGAAGAGTCTCCCCCACATTTCACTCACAGAGTGAAAGCAGGCGGTGAGCGGTGCAGCAGGATGAAACCAGACTGTGGGTTTAGGTCATTTATTGATCTACGAGCGATGTGATTAAAAATCATACAAGCCCAATAAAAGGCAAGTGTAAATTCCCATTCTTAAGACTTCACACTGCCACAGACGCTCTGACTGCAAACAATTGGAGATCCTGAAAAAAATGTGCATAAATTCCCCATGGAGGTCAGTCTAGCACGCAAAATGCCTTTTGTTGATGCAGTGTGTGTGTGTGTGCATGTGTGTGTGTGCTTGTGTGTGTGTGTGATTTTATGATGCTCAAGAATTACAGGCTTGGACTTAAAGGTGACGGGATGGTTTGCATTGCTAATGTTTTTGGCGCACTGAAACACTTCCATCAAATAAGTGCAATTGGTGAACGTGTGTGTGTGTGTGTGTATGTGTTTGAGAGAGAGAGAGAGAGAGTGAGTGTGTGTGTGTGTGTGTGTGTGTGTGTGTGTGTGTGTGAGAGAGAGAGAGAGAGTGAGAGAGAGACGGATAGACAACCAGTGTTTTACTTCTATCCGGTTTCTTGCTCCAGCCCATCAAAAACACATTTGTATGCCAGCCTTTGGGTCACCTCTGTGTGTGTGTGTGTG
>OMPJ01029011.1:0-14275 GCA_900312935.1 Carapus acus
TTTGTAATATATATTATAATTGTATTATATTTGACACAACCGTTCAAATGTAATATCTGGTGGAACATTCATGCACTGCATGTATTTATTGTATACATCGAGTTTTAATAATAATAATAATAATATAATAATTAATAATAATAATAATAATAATAATAATAATAATAATAATAATAATAATGATAATAATAATTGTAACACAGCTCATGTGGAGGGTTCAAAACATCATGTATCAAATATGATACATTTGGTGTTACAGGATTAAGCAGTATAAACTGAATATTAGGTGGAACGGTGTCTTTTATCTTTTATTGAATCATGGTTTCCCTGCCATTGGAAAATCTGATAACGTGATTTTCTCCTCCAGTGCATCACAATGAAATGTCCCTCTCCGATTGTCCTCCAAACTCTAACAAAACTTATTTATGGGATTAATCTGGCATTTCAAAGCGACTTTGTGTCTGTTGCAATTGAAGCGACTGTTATATCCACTCACTCTGACCTCTGACCTCCTCCACTCTTATTTCATGATACAGAGATAAAATCACTGGAATAAAACAAACCCGGTGCACAAAAGCGCAAACAAACACTCGCGTGCATGCTTGACCAGCATTCTGCGGCTAAGCACAAACATGGGTTTTAGATCAGCCGAGAGGAACATCGTGGTGCTTGTCTCTTGTCTCCCGTCCCATGACGACGCAGGATCACGAGTGTGGCCAACAAATGAGATTAAGTCCCGCCAAGGTTTCCCCATAATTACATAATTCCACAAAAAAAAAAGAAAAGGCACCCTATTGGGCCCACACCACTTTATATTAGCGTCTCTCCTCCTCTCCCACCAAAAAGGCGCCGTGGCCCCAAGCCTGAGCGTCACTCCCGGCCGTCTGTCCGTTCGTCCCCACCCAGAGACGCCACGATGTCTTATTACCGCGTGATGGTTCTGGTGCTGCTGGTTGCCTTGGTGCTAACCGGTAAGTGGAGACTGGGACGGGAAATTTCGATGATTAGCATTCAAGACAAGATGACAGCTGGCTTGTTGTGCTGCCACTTGCAGAGACGGAGGCGGCGTCCTTCCCCTGGTCCTGTCCCACCCTGAGGGGGCTGTGCAGGAAGGTCTGCCTCCCCAACGAGATGTTCTTCGGACCGCTGGGCTGCGGGAAAGGATTCTTGTGAGTTTGGACGCGGGAATTCCCACCAGATGCGCCGGCCGTTTTCTTTGCCCCTAAATAGAAACGGGCCTCTTTTGGGTCTCGGCAGGTGCTGCGTGTCTCACTTCCTGTGAGGGCGGCGGGGACGGGAGGGGAGCGGACGCACGGAGACGAGGACGTTTGGGAGGATGACGCAGAGATTTGGAGGCAGCGGAGAGGATCGGCGGGATGAAGAGGGAGAACGTCTGCCAGCTCCATTCCTGGACTTTGGTATCGTGTCAAACCCGGGGAATAAAATGTCATTGGAGTCTTGTTTGCTTTGTTGTCTCCCTGTTCCTCACACACACTATCTTCACCTCCAACCACCTCACATGTCGTTCTCACGCATTTATTTCTGAAAGATTGATGGATCACCGGGTTCCCGATGGTGGTGATGTGCTAACTAAACGACACAGAGGACTAACAAGGTTGCAATTATTCCCAGAAAAAAAGAAACTGGTCTTCGCATGATCACTTTCAATGGGAAGCAGGTCAGGGTGTGAACACAAGGACGCATTGGAATCAATCAAAATTCCAAAGAAATGGTATTTTCCCGGAATTCCCCCTCCTTACTCAAACCTGATTAATGTTCACTACTTCTGTTCACCAATGAAAGTGGCTTTCACAGGGCAGAGCTGTGGTAAAGTCACTCCCATAGGCCCAATAATAACAACAATCACTCCACTGACAGATTCAACCCGGAATGGCGCGTTTGCACGAGGTTAAGTTTGTTGCTGAGACTCCTCATCATGACGCCACACGCACAGAAACAGAGGCTCCGTCCGCTCAGCGCGACTGTGAGCAACGTTTCCATCGTTTTGCGGCGTGAGCGCCTCACATAAGAACGCAGCGTGTTTACTGCAGGCGCGGCCTCGTCCCCGGCTCTTTGCTTTCACGATGCCGCCCCCTGTCGACAAGATGTCGCCATTACAATTTGACAACGTCATTCAGACACAGTGAGATGACAGCCCAGTGACCGCGCAATTTCAAGGAGGCGTAGAGGAATTAAAAGTATCAGGAGAAGGTGCTGAATAATAGTAAAAAAAGAAAAACAACGAAAATAAAATCAATAATAACATTAATGATAGTAACCGTAGTAGTAGTGGTAGGAACACCACCACCACCACCAATCGTCCAACGTCCTGCACCTGTCCTGTTAGCCACCCCCTGCATCCTCTGTATTTCCTACGCCCTTTTATTACTTGCCCAGTAGATGGCGCTGTAAGACTGTGTCGTGGCTGTGGATGCGACGCACACTGAGGAAAATGATTCTGACGTGTGTGAATCAGGTCGTCCGAGTAGCGTTCCCGGTTTCTATGCCGATGTGGTAGTTGCCCTTGAGCAAGGCATCACAATCTGATCCCAAGTGGATGACTGACTGGGTGAATGGCTTGTAGATGGTCCATCTTAAAACCGGAAAACAAACCACGGCCTTGCTGGAAACGCCAACATCTGCATCAGTCCATCTCAGATGATGTTATCTGGCTGTACCCGATCAATGACTCCAAAGTCGGACTATTAAAGGGAAGCATTTGGGCCCGATGTCCTGCCAGACAGGTGTCTGCTCCGTTGCCATGATAACACCCGCAATCTGCAGCGGGCTCCCACTGATAAGAGACTGTGCAGTTGCCATGGAAACCGCTCTGGTTCTGAAAGCTGCGACTAAACCGCGCCGCAGATGCCTGAGGAAGCGGTGTGGCAGCATGTTTACATCTCTCCCCATCACAGGCCCGTCACATGCTGGAGCTTTTTAAAGAAACCAACAGAGGAACACCCAGGAAAATAAAGCACAGGCGCCCATGGGTTGTGTTGCTGCTCTGTAGCTGCTGTCTGGCTTTTTACGGCTACAGCGCGTTTTGATAAATATTGTAAAATGAGTCTTCGATTCGATTCAAATCAATTCAGTTCAACTCAATTCAATTCAATTCAATTCAATTCAATTATTATAATAATTTATTCATGTTGCGCCAAATCATGACAGAAATGATCTCAATGCGCATTCCAGTGACTGTCTTGAGATAATATTCAACCACAGAGTAAGGGTTTGATTGCTCTCCTGGATGAATAAATTTCATCAACTCTGATAAAGCTGCAGGGAGATTCCGATAGTTTTAAGTCAGTTCGCCTTATTTATTACATGTTCCGCTCCTGGCCACTGGGAGCACTGTGTCTCCTTAATGTTGAAGCACCAGGTTAAAAACAGGAAAAGAAGACACATGGGGCGAAAGCAACAACAAACTTAACCAGCCGTCGAAGGGTAACTCGGTTTTTTACAGTCTATATCTTTATGACAGAAGTTTAATTACCACTGCATATAATTGTTTTTGCTCAAGCGTGCCAAAGAGGGCGCGTATATGACGCTGTCACGTAGACTCAACTGTTACCTAATATCGGCTAACTATAGCTGACATCGTACTCATTAATCCCTCACTTTTGCTCTGGATCCGTGAAATAGGCCCAAACGCCGGAGTGGCAGGAACATAGTCGACAATTTAATACGTCGACGTGGAGGGTAGTTGAACAAAACAAGAAGGACAACGACTTTACGATCAGAAATAACCGGACTCAAAGGTATGGAAGCTCCCCACCAGCCACTTGCTGTCAAAATATTATTTATCGATTGTCATTAGATGTCTGGTAGGTACAAAAAGAGTGTTCTTTAAACATGGGGTCTAATCGGCGAATTAATAGGCTGTTAATGTCTTATATCGCCATATTTGTGCTGACGCCATGTGCTCTCGGAGGAACTTTATTTAAACACATTTTATCGGGACTGCGCTGTTTGAGGAAGCACCTGCAGCTACTACCGAGGGACGTGCTACCGCGACTGAGCATGCGCAGAACCTTTTTCCGCATGCTTGTGTAGGGAAACAACATGCAACGATATCTCACCCGCCCCATTATTTTATTTGAAATGTGCCGCAGCGCAGTCATATTTTTCCACACCACCTCTATAACTCTATACCCTCTCAATACTGTCTCTTTAAATCCACCCACTTGGAGTGGCAGTTAATCGTAGATTGTGTGTTTGAAGGAAACATCTTCAATCCCTGCTTCAAGCGACCATTACTCCGTTTTGTATAAGGTGAAATTCTTGTGACGGCGATCAATAAGGGATAGTTGGTCTGCACTCGCTGACTTGTAGTTAAGTAAGGGGAACTGAGGATTCACCATTCAAAGCCCATAGTTTTGTTGTCATAGGTCAGACAATAATCATTACTACAGTGCATTGTATAAGCAGTTCAGTGGTTACTTTTACTTATACTTTTTCACCAAATCATCTTGTTTGAAACCTCCCATTTATTGTGCGCTCATCTGTTCTTAATGAAAGGTGGACATGTAGATACAGATATCTTTGATATGATAATTTCAGATCCATGCAATTGAACAATCACCAGATACTTTGATAGTTTTCTTTCCATCTCTGGTAGCCACATGCTTATTTATTAATTCATCAAATGATAAGTTGATACTTAAATAGCTCCTTAGCACTAAATCTATCACTAATGTGCTAGTCTCGTGGCCATGAGCATCCATTCCTTCCTGGAACAGTATTTGTCACAGCAGTCAGTGCCTGGATAGATTTGAAACTTAGTCCAGCTCCGGTGTCCTCTATTGCCAGATTCAGATTGGTGGTGTGCAAGCCAGGATGGCCTCCTTTGCTGCTCGTCTGAGTCCTCTCACCCTTCTCTGCTGTGTATTTGTGGCCTCACCCTCACATGCCTACATCTACGCTGTAAGTAATCTCGCTCTGTTTTGTAGTTTGGAGATTAAGTGGTGTGTGTTTTTGACCTTAGATGTGCTGAAGCACATATATTTGTTATTGTGAATTATCTTTTTCACAGCATTACAACAATAGGACATCCATGTTATTTGAGGACCTGCCGGCCTCGTTTGGATCCCCACTTCCCCGGGACGGCCTAATGGTGAGTGCAGAGATGTGGACGACGGATGTGTGAGGGGAAACAGGTGAAACACACCGCACGATTTTCAAACCTCAATGTCTCTGTGCGAAAGGGCGTCCTGGTCGTGTCTCGTCCCGCCAACGGTTGCGCCCCAATAGAGAGGCCGCCTCCTCTCCCGCCAATCACGGACGCAAACGTCACCAAATTCATCGCTCTCATCAGAAGACGCGACTGTCATTTTGATGTGAAGGTGCGTAACAGTTGTGGTCCGAGGACGCTGTGTGTTTTGAGGGTGTGAGGCTAAAGCGAGGACTGTGTTTTCAGGTGTTGCACGCGCAGCAGGCCGGGTACAGCGCTGTGATCGTACACAACGTGGAGTCAGACGACCTGATCAGAATGAACAGCAATGGTAATGCCTATCCTCCACTTACAACAAAATAACTCGTCTCAAACACCTCAGAATTATTTTCCTACACAATTTCTGCCTGCATTTTGATTTTTTGGTCTCCTCTGTCCAGACTCCATTGCAGAGGAGATAGAAATCCCCTCTGTGTTTACCAGCTTCTACGCCTCCAGGATTCTCAAGACCATCATAATTCCAGAACAAGGGTGTGTATGTCTGTGTATGTCTCTGCGAGTGTTCGTCCCAATGATGGATTGATCGTTAATTTCAATTCCTGCGGAGGTACTCTGTGTCAGAGCTGAAGCATTAGATGTCGTTCAGCAGCACCAACAAAGTCCAGCACGAGTGTGTCTTCCAACACATGCCGTCCAGCCTCACAATAACCGATTGTGTTGATCAGTGTTTGGCTCTAATAAAGTAATTGTGTTGTGCCGCCCTCATGTGTGATATATTTGACAGTCAGGCTATTTGTTTTCTGCCCGAGTCGCATCATACTGGAGAACTTTGCAGAGTAATGTCTTAATTTGGCAAATCAATATGTATTTCATGTGTATTTGTTTTTTCCCCCCGACCCACAGGGCTTATGTGATCCTCAAGCCAGAGTTTGCTTTCCCTCTGTCATACTATCTCATCCCCTTCACCGGCGTGGTGGGGATGATCATTATCGTGATGCTGATCATCATGGTGAGTGTGATTTTTGTTGAATATTTGTATGATTGATTCAGCCTCTGTGACACTTGTTTTGTGTGTCCCCCCTCAGGGTGTGCGGTGTGTGCAGTACAGAAAGAGACTGAGGAAAAATCGTTTGACCAAGGACCAGCTCAAGAAGATTCCGATTCATAAATTCACCAAAGGTAAAACAATTGCTTACCGTATTGTATATGTATATGGTGGAATATAAGTCTCTCCAGCCAAAAAAAATGCATTAAGGATGAAGACAATACAAACTGTACATAAGTCGCACTGGACTATAAGTCGCCTTTTTGGGGGAAATTTATTTTACACAATCCGAGACAAAGACATCTCATCTTATGAGGCAAGTTACAATAATGATGATGATAGAATAGAGAAAAACGGGCTGAATAGGTATACAGCATGCTACACGAAACATTGATGGTTATTCAGATACATGAAACGGAAACATAGACAACCAACTGAATATACTGTATGTGTGGCATGCTAACATTTAACTTATTATTCAGATTACAAAAGCATAAAAAACAAGCCAATAAAATTCAGGTACACAAGCCTAGAGTCTCGTCAAGTTGTTGTCAGAGGGCAGCTAACAATCACATGAAAGTATGTATTCTTATCTTTTTACTTAAACGTGGTATCTGAGTACAAGGCTCACCTCCTTATACTCTGGGAAATACGGTACATGTTTACTCTCAGGTGCAATAAGTTAGGACTCAACCAAGGACGTCAATCCTACGTCAACGTGCATTTTTTTGTTATCAGGGGATGATTATGACGTGTGTGCAATATGCCTGGATGAGTATGAGGAGGGAGAAAAGCTGCGGGTTTTACCATGTGCCCACGGTAAGCTTGATTAATGAAATCAAAACAAGAAACGTCTGCAGTTCCTCTTAACTTCAAGTCACCATCCTTGCCAAATCTCACCCGAAATGTTCTTTTCTTCACTGCAGCGTACCACTGCAAGTGCGTGGACCCCTGGCTCACGCAGACCAAGAAGACGTGTCCCGTGTGCAAGCAGCGCGTCACGCGCCGCCACCCGGACCGCTCCGAGTCCGAGTCGGAGGAGGAAGAGGCCGGCGAGCGCCAGGGCGCGGACGGGGAGGCGGGCCGAGAGGCCGACTCTGAGCGCACCCCCCTGCTCCGTCCGACCGACCCGGCCTCCCCCTCCACCAGCCTGGGAGCGTACGCGGCCACCACCAACACCACGGTGACCACCGCCCAGTGCCTGGCCTCCCCGTCCCAGTGCGACGTGGCCATCGTGGGCTACGACGGCTACTACTCCCCCGAGGAGGGCACGGACTCTGACAGCGACGACTCGGGGGACGACTTCGGCGACGACACCACCCAGCTGATCGGTAGGGACAGAGTAGACGTCTGAGGGCCGGAGGGGAAGGTGGGAAGGAGCTCACACTACGCTTAAGAAATATTGTTTGTTTGTGTGGGAGGCTAAAAGTTCAACGTTTTAGAATACTCGCCACGTCGATTTATTGATTGTAACAAAGTGTTTTAGCGCAGCAGCAGCAGGAGGCGCGGTTGTTTGTGTCAAACGGCCTGCACTGACCACTCACTTTTAGCCAGACGCACTCCCAAGACAGGGGCGGGTTGAGTATTGGCCAGATACTCGCGCTTCTCAGAGCAATTTTGACAAAGAAACGGAACCAAAATCTGTCTCCAGGCGAAAGTGAGTTTTCAGGTTGGGGAGGCCGCCACAGCCAGTGATGTAAATATATTCTCCCCATTATCTTTTATTTTTTTCATGCCACCGGCAAGTCCAATTTGGGTTGTTTTCCATGTTTTTTTAAAGGATTTCGGAATCTTTTTACTGTGTGTAGGATGAGTGATTATGATCGTTCTGGCATGTGTGTGTGTGTGGGGGGGACTAGTGGTAGAAATTGATAAATTGATGAAAGGATCTTTAAAAATAAAATGAAAGGGCCTCTTTTCACTACCCAACCCGGCACTTCAGGGCATGGGAATAATCACACACACACACGCACGCGCACTCACACACACTCTCACACCTGTATTGGTGTGACGACCTCCCTTTTAAAATGATAACTGTAATATGCACCACATGGCCCAAAATGTTGATTTTGCACAGAGTGAAAGGCCCACTCCATCATTTCACCTCCAATTTAGACGAAAGGAGGAAAACCAAACTGCCACCATCGCACTTTGCTTTAATTGGGTTTCTTTATTTGTGGTTAATCCGACTCGGAGACCTGTTGTTGTTTGCAATATTTTACCATGGATATGCCAATGTAGGAACATATTCATCCTCCTCACCTCTTAGATATTGCTCTCTATCTTCACACTAATGTAGTATTTCTTACGTTTTGCTTTCAATGTATGGTCCGTCTCCAAATATCTTTTGAATTTTTATCCGCTTTGTCAAGCACAGGCGTTTTAGGACCAGGTGAAAGGTCAGGTAGTCTTGTAAATGAGTTTTTTGAAGACTTTGTGTACACTTTTCCTTTTGTTTTTTTAAGAGACGAGGATGTTGAGTTGTTTTGAGGCCCTGGGTGTTTTTCCACAAAAGGATATTTGCCTTCCAGAGGCCTCAATGTAATAAGTGTAGATATGTATGTAAAATTATTTGGAAATTGAAGGGACAAAATTTTAAATCTAATTTTTGTGGATTATTTATGTGTTCAGCAGTTGCTTCCCTTTTTTCCCATGTCAACATAAATCACCATTGGTTTGCCAAGAGCACTAACAAGAGTTTAGGCCTCTGAGAGAGGTTGAGTGACTGCTGAATTGTGTCTCAGTTGTGTTTTTTTTTTTTTTTTTTTTTTGTCATCCATGTGTCACAACGGTCGATTTCATCCACGAGGCTGCACCCTGGAAGTGTAGCGTCAGTCAACTTTCACCTCCCTAACAAATTTGCTGATTTGTGTAATTGAGTGCGAACGTGCTAATGCTTTCTTTTTTTATATTAGGTGCTGCTCACATTTTTCGCACGCCGCCGGAAATGTGTCCAATCAAATGGCAGGTGGTTATGGTGGAATATGTGTATTTGAGATATTTGTTTTGTTCTAAGATGCCCACCGGCACAGCTTGGCCACGTGAAACAGATGTGCACGAAGCTGGTGCGACAGTTACGATGAAGGTTGACCTTGATTGAACAACGAATTTGTCAGACTGTTAAATCATAACGACAACATTCCATCCTGATCTGTAGCTGCTGACTGTTTGCAAAGGCATCCTGTTGGACCTGTTTGGCAACATACCTCTGTGGGTGGGATGCTGGGTGGATGGATATTCACAATGTCAATATTTATCTTTTGTACTGTACTCTGTTTTTCCCTTAAATGTCTCCAATCCAGAGACTTTCAACTGCAACGAAGCGAAATAAACTCTCGATTTCTCGTTTAATTTTCTTTTAGACACAGCTGAATAACATGTCAATGTCTGTTATAACACGTTAAGTGGATTTAAATCCTTAGCACTTGTAACAAATCTGTGGAAAGATGGATTTAATCTGTGATTTGTGAACGATTAAACGAAATTCAACATATGTTCTCTTTTGGCACTTGTTTGCTTATGTTACAATGTAATTGTCATGACAACCAATACATAAGAATATTTCACCATAATAAAGCTAATAAACACCAAAACAGCCAAGCAACAGGTTCAATCACTATGTATACAGATATGACACAATTGCTTGGACAGCAGTGCTAAAAAGCACGTAGTGGTGGGCCTACTCTTAAATCGCAGTCAGTCTGAAGCTGGACTGTGTGCCCACGCTTGCCTTTCCGTTTGGCAACAGATGCAGAACAAAAAGAGGAAGTACTGAGAGAAAATCGTCAATGGTCAGCAATGTTGCTGAATGACCCAAATATGACATCCTTGAGTGCACAATGACGGCGGACTGCTGACGATGGTGGGTGCTGGCATTGTCCATAAAGACAACTTATTAAGGTGACGTTTAACATACAATATTCCTTAGAATCACCCATACTTGCCACACCTCTACGGACCAATTACAAACCTTTAGCGTCGTGGGGTCGCTGCTCCCAACAAGCGCATTGAACCTTCACAGCTCAGTCAAACATGCTGCAGTTCCCATTTAGTCCTGTAGAGGCAGTAAGGTGCGTGGTCGTGTCTGCTCGACCGAATTAAGAAACGGAAGAAGCACGAAGAAGAACAGCAAGGCGCAGATGCCAGCACCAACGCTGGTAGCCCTGACGAAAATAACGTCAAAGCAACATTAAGGTCTTCAGATGTGAGCTTGCTTCAAAAATTTGATTGTTCAATTTTCCGACTTGGAAATGCAAATAGTTAGAATATACTGCATGCATAATATCATTGTCTTTATCTGAACATTTCGTGTATAGCTAACCTAGCTTAGCTGTGTGTCCCTTTACGAAATTCTGTCAAAGAGAACTTTGTTGCTGTCAAAGCTTAATCACCTCTCTTAAGAATATTTTTTTTAAATATTTTTTTATGTTCAATTCGCCGCTGTTCAGGCAATTTTACTAGGAGACATCAGTAACACGGATGGTGTTTTTGACAAATGCGAGCACGTGAAAAAGTCCCCACGTTTTGTTCACTGTGTGTTTAATGAAGCTTATTCAAATTATTCTTTTCCTTACTGCTGTCCAAAGTGCCTAATAACGCATTCATTCTGTGTAGAAATCAGCCACATCACCGCGCACCCACCCCCACATTCCTCTCTTTCCTCTTCGCAGATGGGGGATAGTGACGACGAATACGACCGCAGGAGAAGAGACAAATTTCGACGGGAGAGGAGCGACCTGGATCGGTCGAGAGAGAGAGAGGACAGACGCAGGGACGACTGGACAGAGAGGTAAGAGACACTCAGGTGAGGGACATGATTACAGCAGCAGGGATTTAGATGGGGATGATATATAGTGATGAAGAAATCGTGCTCGGGATTGATGTAGAAAGGAAAATTCCATAGGGAACTTTGTCTCGGACCTCTTGCCCATGATGTGTTTTGGTAACACAGCAGCAACAGTTTTTACAGATGCATGTCTGAGTGTTAGCAGTTGTTTGTATTTATGTGTGTCTTATGTGTGGGTTTGAGCTTGTATGTTTAACTCAAATGTCTGATATTTTATTTTGATGACCAATCTGCTGTCAATCTCACAGGGAGTGGGACAGGGGTCGGGAACGTCGAAGCCGAGGAGAGTACCGGGATTACGACAGGGGTCGCCGAGAGCGATTCAGCCCGCCCAGACATGACATGAGTCCACAGCAGAAACGCATGAGAAGAGACTGGTGAGATTGTCTCCACCGATGTTCCCTTTAAATTGCCAGTCACCAGTGGTCTTCCCATTCTAGATAATTTCTCAGCCCCCAACACTCATGCAATGTTGACATGCTCCTCGAGACCACTCAAGTTTTCTCAATCTGAATAATATCAGAAAGTACTGTTATTTTTAGAATTACCCAACACCTCTGTCTCTGTGTTATTCTTTGGTCCCTGGGAGTAGGGATGACCATGGTGGAGACCCTTACCGTGGGGGGTATGACATGGGATACGGAGGGGGTGGCAGCGGCGGCGGAGGAGGGGGTGGAGGCGGTGGAGGTGGAGGGGGTCCCAGCTATGGCCCACCACAGCACTGGGGCCACCCGGACCTGCACCTCATGCAGCCTCATCACGGCATCCCCATCCAGGCCAGGTGAGACGCAGAAACGGAGAGCTCTCTAAGTCGGAATGGATCGTTTTCTTGTTGCAGCCACTGAGACTGTAACCACAGCTGATTTATCTCATTGCATAAAATCAACAAGGCAATGTTTTGCCCTCAAAATCTGCAGGTTGGGCAACATCCACGACATGGATCTGGGTCCTCCTCCCCCAATAATGAAAACCTTCAAGGAGTTCCTGCTGTCGCTGGATGATTCGGTGGACGAGACCGAGGCGGTGAAACGCTACAATGAGTATAAGATGGACTACCGCCGGCAGCAGATGCAGGACTTCTTTTTGGCACATAAAGATGAAGAGTGGTATGATCTTAAATTGCCAGTATTACATCATTCAGTTGTAAATTTCAGCCATAGAATGGTGAAGCTCTCAGTTCCTTTGCTACCTTGGCCGCTTGGCCATTTATTTTACTCATTATTTCATGCTTAAATGCCATTAATGATAGATAATTTTAGGCCTGCACAAGTGTTTTAACATGATAAGAGACTGTATGCACAAAAAAATGTTCCAAATTCCATTTCCTAGTGTTCCCTGGACAGCCAAAGCAAATACTGGAGGTTATTAACCCTCGATTGGCCGGTGTTGCTATCGCCCTGTTTGGCACGAGAGGGATTTGGCTCAGCCTTGTTTTCCTGATTGGCTCTCCACAAGCTGGGAGAACAAATGCCAACAATTCTGTCTGACTTTCAACTTTAAAAAAAAAAAAAAAAGGTTCAGCAATGGTCTATTATGAAATGTTAAGCGCCTCACAGTGGCTGAACATTATACTTTCTTGTTGAGGGGTCACTGCAGGCAGTATTCTTTTACAACAAAGGTAAATGCAGCACAGCTTTAAGATCACTTGAACCTGTAAAAAAAAAAAAAAAAACACCTCACACGGCCCGCAGATATAGAAATGCTTGCTCTCCCTCTTTTCCTTTGTTTTTTTTTCCAATGTGTTTAATTAGTTTTGACACTTGAACATTCAGAAAGTTGCCAGCTGTATCATCCCTGTTAACGCCTACTACACTTGTTCCACAGGTCTCACGCAAATTTGTCAATTTTTTCTGTTTTGACATAACCAGTTCTTCCTCCCGCCAATGCCACTGCTACCTTCACAGCAAATTTTTTCGACGACGCAAAACGTTGGAGCTCACCTGCAGGCGTCGGCTAGACAGCGAGGGCACGCGCTGCGCACAATGCAGTCGCTTAGACACAAAGTACCAGGGATCTTAGGTAGACAGTGAAGTAGTTTTTGGCGCACAGAATTTTTTTTTTTGACACGTGTTTTACACCCTTCCTACCGCATTTTCTTTTGATATTTCGGATCAGAGTCGAATCCCGAAAGGGAATTTGTGAGTGTACACACACACCAGGGGGTGAAGTGGAGCGCATTCTCACAGAAGAGACCCCTCTGAGTATTAATTTGTTATTAAACTGGCAGAAGCAAAGGTAAACTAGTCCACTCCATGATAAGCATTGATTGTACATGTTACACATGTTAATGTTTGTTATTAATATTCCCCAGAGCTGGTTTCTCTTTGTCTCTAGTGGCTTAACCTCTCCATTCTGATAGATGCATAAATGGACCTACAATAGTAACACTTCATATATACACACACAGACACACACACAGCATATACAGCACAGGGATTAATGTTGATTAGCACTGTTAGCTAATGTAGCTACTAAATTGGCTTCCTCTAAAGCCCATGAATGTGTTGAGGACTGTTGTGTACTTTTTTAGGGCATTAACATTTGTGATTTTCATTAATTGTGCAACAGCATTTCTGTCTGTCCTCTGACTGGTCTCACCCTCCGTCCCAACCCGCTCCCCCCTTCCCTGTACCCTCCAAACTCGGGATCCCAACGACTCACACGCAGGTTCAGGAGCAAGTACCACCCGGACGAGGCCAACAGGCTGAAGGCGGAGGCCCAGAGTGCCCTGCACAACCGCCTCAACGTCTTCATGTACCTGATAGAGAACGGCTGGTTCGATAACGTCTCGCTGGACATCGAGCACACCCAGACCATCATAAAGGTCCTGGATGCAGGTGAGGCCTCAGCAGACACCAAAACAATGATGACCAGATAGAAACGTGACAAACCTCATGTGTTCCTCTTCCACCGTCAGCCGTCATAAAGATGGAAGGAGGGACGGATCACGATCTTCGGATCTTGGAGCTACCGTCTGAGGACGAAGACAGAGAGAAGTCCGTGGCCGTTCCAGGCGGGGCCGAACCTCCCAAAAGGGACGATCTGAAGCCCATGGACACTGACCGCAAAGCCTCGGCAGACAAAGACTCAAACGAGAAGGTAGCCTGTGCTCCATCGCCTTTACCCCTTGGTGGAGGTCACAGTGTGTGTGTGTAGATGCGTGAGAGAGAGTGTGTGTGCGTGAGAGAGAGTGTGTGTGCGAGATAGTGTGTGT
>OMPJ01029012.1:0-11931 GCA_900312935.1 Carapus acus
AGAGAAATAATAAGCACATATTTTGTTTGTTAAAGATAAAAGTTTGTTTACGTTTGTTTACCTTTTGAGTAGGTTATGTCAACCACAGGCATTTAAGCAACACGTTTAATGTTTTATTTGCACTATGCTAAGATTTCTTTAAACAGTAATCTTTGTTTAGTTATCTGTTCCTAATCAGATCATTTAAGCCTTAAATGATCTGACAGCAACTTCACAGTACCTTAAATTTTAAGGTACTGTGAAGTTGCTGTTGCACTTTTGAAAACTTAAACCTGAATGACAGCTTAAAATTGCTGAATGACAGAGCCTCATTTACCTCTAATTTTGGATCGTTTATATGCATTTTTACTCTGAGGACAACCACAGCAATAAAGTTGCACTTTGACAATATGTCAGATGTCTGCAGTTGTTTTGAAGTGCATTGAAAAAAAAAATCGAAAATCGAATCGAAAATCGAATTTTTCTTTAAAAAATCTGAGATTTTTTTTTGAGGCCAAATCGCCCAGCCCTAGTACCCAGTATGGACTGGAAGTACCCAAGTCCCGATGGGCCATACCACAGATGGTGGTAGAGAACAACAAGGCCAAGGTACTTTGGGACCTAAGCATCCAGACTGACAAACAGGTCCTGGCTAACCAACTGTAGACAAAGAGCACAAGAGAGCGTTGGTGATAGATGTGGCAATACCAGCAGATGCCCACTCTAATTCAACTCAATTTAATTTGTATAGCGCCAAATCATAACAGGAGTTATATCAGTCCAGAAGAGCGCAGTCCTGGGGACGGCTAAGATCCTGCGCAGAGCCCTCAAACTCCCAAGCCTCTGGTAGAGGACCTGAGCTTGAGGTGAAAAAAACATCCCAGGAGGGGTGTGGGACAACATTTTTATGGATCTATCTATCTATTAACATAGACACAGACAGACAGACAGACAGATAGACAGATAGATAGATTATCATGGACATCCGCCTTACCTCTCTCCAGGTCTCGAATTTGTGGTCCTTTGGGAGCACCACCATAGACACAGGTACTTTTAATGCGGGATGACTTTCCATAGTCATATGCCACCTGCTGCACCTGCTGCGCCAGCTCTCTAGTGGGCGCCAGAACCAAGCACTGCAGATAATAAAAGCAAAATGTAGTGAGCCAACCATTCAGTGTGGTACACTATCAATCTATATATATGCGTTTCAGATTCGACTGGTACAAGATTGCCTTACTTACAATGGCTCCATCACCTCGCTCCAAGTAGGGTTGATGGTTAATGTGCACAATAGCAGGCAAGAGATACTGACCAGAGACAACAAGTGTCAACTTAGAAAAGCATGCTGGCATCACTGACACAAAAACAGTGTACCATTTCCTGGATTAAAACAACATCTTTTCAAAATTCAAGGGGGAGTACATTTTAGTAATGAAATAATGTAAGATTCAAGATTCACGATTTTCACTGGTCACATGCTCACTGGATGCACAGTCAAATGAGCATGTATGAAAACCTTGAATCTTGAATGTTTGGTTGTGAATTGAATTGGTTGGTTATGGCTTAAGTGTAAGTGTGCAATATCTCACTCACAAAACAGTGCCAACTAATTGCAACCCTGCCTTTGTAAAATGAGAGTAATGGTATGTGATGCCATCTGTGCCAGGAAAGAGGGAGCCAAGAAATGTCTCACCGATAAGGTTTTCCCGGAGCCGGTCTGAGCTATGCCCACCATGTCTCGCCCACTGAGGGCTAGAGGGAAGCCCTGTGCCTGTATGGCTGTGGGCTCCTTGAAGTTCTGTTGCATTAGCACATCCATTACATATTCTAAATAAGGAAACACATTTTAGCCTCTTTTTTTCTTTAATCAGTATCTAAAAACCAAGTAAGGGTAACAACTCTCCATGGATAAATTTTTCAAACAATAGTCTCAGAATGAGGTCTATGTTAGCTGCTCATTACGCTCTCATATTGAACTCAATACATGTACTTACGAGGGAACTGTGCCTGGTGGAAGTTGATGATGGGCGTTGGGCAGCCCGTTCCTCTTATAGTTATTTCTTTCTTCCTTCGATATTCCTCAACATCATACTGGGAAAAACAATTGATTATTATTGTATACGGTGAGCACGTCTCCCATCCGGAGCACAAATAGAAAACAGTGTTGTCTTCACACAACATTAAGTAGCTTGGTATGACTTTGAACATCAAAAGGCAGTCAGCAGGACAAAAGTCATCATCCACAGACAGCAAAGCAGAATCTTCATATGCTACAACGTCAATGTGGATACTGTAACTGTCAATGTCGGACTCATACACTTGATGAATTTTCTGTCATCATTCAAAGTAGCGACTCTAGTACTTGTCATTTCTCCTTTGAGAGACTGAAGAGCGACTTCACTTTATTTTGACAGTGATCGCTAAAGCAAATAGTTTAAATAGCAAGAAATGTCCTCATGTTTATTAACCTCATTTTTATTCCACAAATTCAAAACACATGAAGATGTACAAAATTGTAATAAAATAAATGAAGTGGTCATATTCATCTCAGTTACAGCCCTTTCAAAAAAAAAAAAAAGTCAATATACACATGATAACACATACACAAGTTGTGACAAGTTGTGACATTTTTACATATATTGTATATAAGCATGATTTGTTCAGCACTCTAACTCCCTCATGTGTAACATACCGTATATAAGTGCACCCTACAATTCAGGAACAGTGTTGGCTGCTATGAAATATAACAAAATATTTATGAATATAACAAATATTATATAAATATAATACAAATATGCACACATGCAAACAAAACAAACGTAAATCAATAAATAAACAAAGATAGTCTCAAAACAGCTACATGATTAAAGATAAATAAATAAATAATAAAGACAAAAACAGGAAAATTAACAGAAGTACTAAGATTAACGATATCATTCAAATTATTGGTTCCCATCTTTTCTCAAATGTTCCTAATTTCAGTTGTAGTCTGGCTGCAGTTTTTTCCATAATGGTCACCTTTCTTACTCAAGAAGTTGCGATAGTTTTCTATGCTATTAGGAGCAAGACTCTAAGCAAGTAGATGCATTCACTGTCTATCAGATCATCAGGCATTATACCAAGCATATACAGTACATGGATGGATTAAGATGTAGATTGATACCCAGAGCTCCGCGTAATTCCCTTTGAACAAATTTCCAAAAATCTAGAATTTTTGGGCAACCCCAAAATATATGCGGAAATATACCCCACTTGCCCACAGTTCCTCCAGTATAAATCGGATGTGTCATTATATTTACAGGTGATAATTGGGGTGTTGAAATACCCAATCTTAATGTTCCAATCAAACTCCTTCCATATTGGACTGTTGGTTAATTTATGACCAGATTCAAATGTTTCCATCCAGTCATCATCCATTATTATTATATATACTTCCAATTCCCACTTCTCTTTGACATCCATAATATTCAACCCATTTAAGAGTTTGGATAATTTCAAAATGAGCCCTTTTTCTGAGTCACCCTCTTATATGACATGAACAATTCCTCAACTGTAGTACTTATGTTTTTTTTTAAGTTCAGTTTTTCCCAATCACTGCGTTTTTGGAGGTTATATCATAACTTATTAACTTGCATTCTAACTTTATGATGTAACATTAATATCAATAAAAATCCATGTTTAGAAAATAAAATACATGTTTGAGCTGTTCGAATGATTTCAAAATCTGTCCTTTAAAAAATAGTGCAACAAAATATCATCTGATCATTTGTCCATTTCTCAAATCCTGAGTCTAAGGTACATGGTATGAAATCTGTAATTTTTGCAATTTTAATTGCTCTGCGTACATATCTTGAAATATTTCATATTTTTGCATTACTGTCCATATTCTTATTGTTTCTATAACCCACTCATTCTTTATCTTGAACTTCTTCTGCTTCATCTTGGGCATAAATTGTAGTGATTCTACAGACACATTTGGACACGCACTTCCCTGCATTTCCAACCATATTGCATTTTTGTCTTAAATCATCCACAGTATGAGTGCTCTAAGTTGACCTGCCCAATAATAGTTCTTTAAAATAGGCAAATTCAAACCTCCTTTATCGTTAAGGGAAAGGAATGTTTTATGTTTAAATGTAGCTTTCTTGTTTTGCCATTGGAATTTTGTGTTACTTTTGTCTAGCATTTTAAAGGTGGAGCCAGGCACCTTAATTGGAAGTGACTGAAACAGGAATAATGATCTAGGCCAAACATTCACTCTATCGTCTCCATCCTCCCCTTGACAGTCAGGGGTAAAATCTCCCATCTTTCCAGATCTCTCTTGATCTCATCTATCAACTTTACATAACCAGCATCAAATAACTGAGACATGATCAAAATCAATAGGGTGAAACCCAAAAGCTGACAGAGTATAGAAATCTCCATCTCGCTCTATCGAAAGCCCTCTGGGCATCCAGACTAATGCCGCGTTCCGGGCTACTCGTAACTCGGAATTTACCAGCTAAAAGTGGGCGGGGCTACAGCCATACCCGTGAACTCACGACTTTGAACTCGATAGTACTCAAGTACTCCAACTTCCGCATTCGACGTCACGCAGTGTACTTTTTGTATCCAAAAATGACGGACCAATAGTAATTTGCATTGAAACAATGGTTTTTGGTATGCGGGGGACAACAGCCTGTCTTTTCTTTTTGCTTACCTGACTCATTCTCTGCAACTCCTGGTGTTCAGAATAAAAGTTCTTTTCAAACTTCGGGAGCTCTTCCAGGTCCCATCTCTTTTTCTTTAAACGCTCCCCCGGATTCCCAAATTTCTTAGCCGGCTGAGGGCCGCCTCTGCTGGAGCCAAACCGTGGGCTGTTGTTACGTGAAGCATGTTGCAGGGAAAACAGAGACCAATGTCTGTCAAATAATCATTTCCCCTTGTTTGATTATTACGCTAAAATGGCCACGCTATATTGAAGGCAGCAAACCTGTTGTGCTACTTTACAGAGTTAATTAATCGGGTAATTTTTCGTGTTATCTTACCCTCTATCACGGCCACGGTCCCGGTCTCTGTCTCCATATGATCCCCTCATTGTCAGAAAAAGGGGCTGCTTCAGTACTTGTGATTACTGGAGATATATTAATTCAATTTAACGATTTGATGTGCGATTTTTTGACAGAAGAGCTGCAAAGTGACCGCACCGTTAGCTTGAGCCTATTAGCTTGATATATTTAGCCAAATGCTAAATGCAACACTTGACGTCAGTAGAATTGAGATGGTCACTAAAAAGAATAAGGATAATTGACTACCATGTCAAGATATGTCAGGTAAAACGCGAAATGTGACGCAGGGCGTATGGAACCTGAATTCCCGGTAGGTTTAGACGCTATCGCGCGACTGTTGGCGGAAGTTGCGGCAGCATTTGTCGGCTGGCAAACAGCGAGATGGAACGTAACCGATACCAACTGATGAGGAGTGAATAAATCATATTCTAGCAAATTAAAACAAAAACTGGTTTCAGAAGATGTCTCAACGTTCTCCTCGATGTCATCATCGAATGATACGTGCAAAGTGATTTCCAATATGATACATTTCAGAGTGCTTCACAGAGTGCAACACAAAAAACACGTTTTAATAGCAAAACTTGTGTCCACCAATTGGTAATCTATTTGAATATCAATTAGAGCAGGCTTTTAAAATTGACACTATTTGTTTTATTTCAATATGGTTTGTTCAATATGTTCACTTTGTACTTTGAATCGCTGGGTTGCGGGTCTCAACTTTATGATTATAAAACATACCGGTACCTTAATTACAGTGGTCCAAAACCCTCGGGCCGCGGCCCCGTACCTGTCCATATATCAGATGGGACCGTGTCGCACAGAAGTAATACATGACTTATATTATTTCCATTTTACTTATCTGCCTCTAAATGTTATTTCACTTTGGACCGGATTCTCTCCCTCACATCTTTCATTGACTCACTGTTGGCGCATTTCAGGATGCTCGACTCGGTCACGTTTTACTTGTCTGCCACTTGTCCCGAACAGACGGCACTGCAGGATGCGTTAACCTGCGAAGTTAGCGCAGTCAGCAGTAAAAAGCGGTTCTGGATAAATACACACACACAGGAGTGGAGAGGGAGGTTTCCTTTAGCCTGTGAGCAGACACTTTATTTTTCTCCACGCTCACGACTGTACAGTCCAGGACCTTCTCCGTGTGACCATCCACAACCGCGCAACCGCGCATGTCAGCGGGAGACTCCCACACTCCACGCGAGTCACTGTAGAAACCATGACAACCGGCTACGTCACATCAGCTACCTTTCAGCCACACCTTGTGGACCGGGCTGCGAAAATGTTGACGTGAAACCGGTCCGTAGCGCAGTAAAGGTTGGAGACCATTGCCTTACTAGACTTGCCTAATGTAATTTATTTCTGTTTCAACAACAACAGAATAAATGCAACAAAACATAAAGTATCATATTAGCGATATACAAATGAAGCAAAATTACAAAGTCATAAAAAATATTACATCAAAGCACTATTGCAACTTCAGCATTATAGTCATCCATATGAACGTCTTGCAGTGCTCAACCAAACCATTTACATTAGACATTTAATTCTCAGAATATTCCCTGGCAAAATATATGCAGTTTTATCATAAACACATAGCTTATAAATCACAATATAAAACTTTCATTTGATAGTATCATATTCAAGAAGCCTGTATTTCACTTTAGGGGAAGAGTACATGTGAGGCACCGACTTTCATTCATACTACATCACTACAACCATGGTAATTGAGATTATGACTGAGTCACTTAGCTTCGTTACGCACAAAAGTACAACTGGTTATCCAAATTGAACTCAGTAAAAACAAATACAGCTGCTTATTTTCAAGGTTGGCTTGGACACAGGGAGAAAACTTAAGTTTTGTTGCAGACATTAATGACTAACTCTTTTGCATTTCAATTCTTCAATAGCATAAACAGATCTGAAGTGTTCAAGGTTTTGGCCTCTATTATTCCAAATGCATCAGATCCATTTCCCACAATAGGAGCCAAACAGAGATTTGCATTGTTCAATGCACAACCCTGGAAAAACACCAGCTGCAGTCATGCCATCACACTTTCAATTCACTCATTCATAAAAATGAAATGTTCAACTACTCCAAATATCTGAGGAGTTATCTAAGGAACTGATCACACTCCAAACAGTAGTCTTGCCAGAGGTGTCAACATCAGGATGAAAATGTTAACTGATAAATAAAATCTAGATTTGTGATTGATTGATTGATTCATTCAGTATTTTGACATTGGGGTACATTTTACATGATGCCCCAGTTTGAACTGAATATAAATCAGGTTTTCAAACAAGATGAGTGCATTTTGTGAACTGGAGAGCAGGATGCCAATCTACATTTGACATTGTTTCAGTAAAAAAAGTGAAAGTCAGGATTAATCTAACTAGCAACATATTTGAACCCAAAAGATGAAACCATCCTGTGCCATATTTCGTTTCAGCTGAAAATGGCACTTATTTGTTTGACAATACACTGAAAGTCTATCAGTGTTTTTAGCTGTAGTGTGTAAAGCACATCATAGGGGTGCCACGTGCAGGCACATTTACTGGCATTGATTCATAATGTGCATGGTCATTACACAAACACAAACATACACACACACACACACAAGTGATGACTTATATGACATCTGTGAGTGAACACCCTTGACCCGTGGACGTATATAATATAATCTTGTGAGTGGTCTTTATGAACGTAACTAATCAACTTTTGATGCAAACCACTGAGAAGTTCACAAGCCGGAGTCTAAAAACTTCACTCTTCCTTATGTATTATCTTCTTCATCCTCATGTTCTTGCTCTTGCTCTGGCACCAGCATAGTGCAGTTTTATGTGACCTACACTGACAACATTTCCTTTGAACCTGTTATGTCTAAACATAAAGAAAAACATAAGGATCTGCTTGTGGAAATATCTGATTTTCAAATTTCAATGACATTACCAACATGCAGATGGAGAAAAATAGGAAGCGAGTGCATACATGAGTGTTAGAATTCATCGTCAGAGCTAAGCAGGAGGGTTTTTTCGGTGTCCCCTCGGGTGCTGAGGTTACTGTGGCTGCGGGAGAGAGGTGGTACCCCGCTCCTCTCCAGGGTGGATTGCTGGGTGTACTGCTGATAGGCTGGCGAGAAGTTGTGGATTGCGTCCTGGACCATGTCCCCGGGATTCATGGTCTCCTTCAGGCTACTGGAGATGCTTTTCATTGGAGCACAACGACCTGCAGGTGGAGCAGTTGGGTCGAATATTGGATTGAGTGGGGAGTAAGAAAAGGTGGGGGAGGTGGAGAGAAGGATGGAACAAACCAGTGAGAAAAAAGAAAATTTGCCAAACTCTCGAATAAGAAAATAATGATAAGAAAATAAGCAAATGCAATGTTGCTGCTTTCGGACTAAATAAGTCTTCACAACTAGATGTTCCAAAGGTTCATTTGTATTCTGCAAGGGTGATCATGAAATTATTGTTGATACATACAATATACACACAGCCACAAAGCGTGCAAGGTGAAACACTCAAAGCATTCAGCAGCTACAAAAGAAACATTATGGGGAAAAATGTCAAAAATAAATACAGGTACAACATTACTGTGAAATTTAAATTATTGATGGCACTGAGCTGTAATGAACGCTTATGTTGAAGAGAGCGATTGTTAAACCACATCAAACCTACCATACTGTCCATAGATAGGAAATGAGCCTTTCAGTGCAGCAGAGAAAAAGAGAGAGGACAAAGGATACCAGAAATTGACATGGAAAAAGATAAGAGATGGTAAAACAGCGGCAGGAGGGAAGATACAGATATGCTTTTGATTTAGAGGGTTCAAGTCAGGAATTAAAGACAGAAAATGTTCAGGCTCAATCTGTATCCCAAATTCTGTGTGTCCTCAATTTAAAAAAAGATTGAATTGCAATTTATGCAGTGACACAATTTCTGTACGTTAAAATCTAACTTCAGACAATCCCCATACCATAAGAGTCCAGCCTTTTGTCCATGTAGACTTTATATGTGAAGGCATGACGCAAGGCAATAGCAGCAAAGAACATCTCAATGCAGATGATGAAATTCTGGTAGCCAGCGGCCACAGTGCCTTCACCCACAGAGAAGTCTGTGGAGGTGATCTGAGGGATGGCGCCACACTTTTCCAGGATGGCCAATAGCATCCCTGAAAGCCATACGGTTCATGGAAGAGGACAATACACTCACAGTGGGCATCACAGTTGAACTTTACCAGGTGCAGAAAATGAGGATCCATCAGTCTGAATATGTCAAAATATAATGACTAAAAAAATGAGAATACATCAAAATGTTTGGAGAATGACTGAAAAATATAAAACGTGGCAAGACTTTTGAATTTCATTTTTAAGACATTTAGCTTCAGGAAAACACCAAAAAACTACTACTCACAAGATCTGTCAGGATTGGTGGCTTTCTGTAGAGTCACATGTGTGCTTACCTTGCCAGAAGGAGAGAAAGATGACTGACTTGACCATCAAAAACTTGAGCATGGGGCTGTATGGAACGAGCAGCTCACGTGTGGCAAAGTAGAAGAGAAACAGCGCATACAGTGACAGACTAACGGATATATTGTAGATAATAGTCACATACAGGTAGCCACTAGCCACACTGGAGAACAAGAAAGGACAGAGAGAAAGAGAGACATTTGTTTTTGGTTACCAGACTCCACTCACTTCAGTTTATGGCCAAGTATTTTCTTAACGTGTATGGCATGATTTAGTCCAACGTAAGTACAACGAAGAAGTGTTTGTGTGGGAACCTACTTAAAGTCTCCATCTTTGTACTTTCCAAAGGTCTGTAGAATGACAGTGATCACTGCCATTAGGGGTTTGACCACACAGAACTGCAGAGTTGCCTGAGAGAGACAAAATGAACAAAGAAATTGAGAGGTGAAGGTACAGTATATACTAATGAAACCATACACATAAACATGTCAAGAGAAACACTTGCCAGTCAGTGGTCTTAAAAAAACAAAACAAAAAAAAAAAGTGAGTTGCGTCAACTATTTTGTGCAAACCTTGATATTTTGATGGTGTATTATAGTTTGGGTAATGAGTGAGGGGTCATAATGTCTTGGTTAACAAACACTTTCTGTGGTAGGAGTCACTAGAAGTCCTTATGGATTAGTCTATTCTCAGTGCCATCAAGTTCCTTTTTGATTACACTCTTTGAGCATTCTTACCTGTTTACAGAACCTAAGGAAACCAATGGAGTATGTCCTTCCCCACAGACAGCAAGTCCCATACACACAGCTTGACCTGGAAAGAAGCAATGGATACATGCAAACTTCAATGAGATTCAATCAAATGCATGATGGCAAAAAGTTGGTGGAGAGATCGATGGCAGTATGCAAAACCTACTCAATGGGTTTCCCTCTGATCTCGGCCATGATGGCGCTCTCTCCACCCAGGTATTCATAGCACAGGCTGAGGAAGTTGTAGATGACAAAGGCTGTGGATTGTCACAGGTGTAAAAGTGATTAAAGGAAAACTTACAGGTGACTTAAGGTTTGGCGTTCTTCTTGGCAATCTTCAATGCAAGCATCTGCATTCATTCACACTATCAAGAAACATTTGAGATGTTGTGCATCTCTAAGACTGTTCACTCTCAGACTGGTCACATTAATACAGGACAAAGTCATAAAAGACTTTCTGAAATCATTGTCAGGGTTTTCAAATTCTCATTCAGTTGCTGGGAGACAGTGTCTTCCCAAAGCAGCAAACCCCCACACACCAAGTAGACAAGACAGCATGGATAGAGGCCTTAGTAAATGAAGACATTGCAGCACAAGCATCACCTGGAGTATAACAGCACTCAATCTTGAGGTAAGAGGAACACACACTGTGAAAACACTACACAAGTAGTGGCGAACACAGATTAAAACTATGGCAGCGCACCCATCAAAATACAGTCGAATTAATTCCGTCAGCTCACCCTCGTAGCAGTCTCGCACTGTGTCAAAATACACATAGTACTCCTCATTGGTGAAGAAGAGAAGGCTCAGCCAGGAGTCAAAAGAATAGATGGGGACAATGAAGAGGATCCGCACTATATGTCTCTGCTCGTTTGGAGAGCTGTAGTAACGCAGGTGCATGTATATCTGTGGAAAAAAACAAAGAGCATCAAAGTGAAAACACGGCCGAGGCACAGATCAACAGGTGTCCTGGTAAGCCAACTGGAAATATTGAACCATGATCATTACACAATAAGATCATGATCCCATTCTCAATTCATAGCCATTGAGCAAAAAGTCCAACAAAGAACCTGAAACCATCAACTGTTGAATGGCAATTCAGTTTTTGTTATTAATGGGCTTTTTTGTTACACAGTAAGTGTCTGCAATAGTTTGAGTGTATGCACACTAATGGGTATTTCTGTTTATTACACGGCTTGTGTGAATGCTCGGTTCTGATTGGCCGATATTGGTCACGTGAGCGGTCATTATTTTCGTTTATTACACGGCTTGTGTGAATGCTTGGTTCTGATTGGCCGATATTGGTCACGTGAGCGGTCATTATTTTCGTATAATGACCGCTCGACTATCAGTAACGGACCGCTGTGAAATCAAAGACTCAGAGTTGAACTTCCTGCATTCATATCAATCCGCGCCAAAGCGTTTAGTTCCACTCTGGATTGTTTACGTACTGTTGCCCGCGTCACGCTTCGTCACGGAACAAACATGAGCAGTTGAAAAATTATTTTCAGCATATTTGGGAAGTATGAAACTTTCGATGCGTGGGTAAGTATGATACGTGTACTTCAAGCTGCGGCGACAAACACACGTCGGAAGAAGTGACAGAAGCGCGAATGTAAAAGCAGAGTACCTGTAGCCGTTACGGCACTATTTTCTCGCGGAGACGAAAATATC
>OMPJ01029018.1:0-14979 GCA_900312935.1 Carapus acus
GTCCTTCAGTCATGACTTACACTTTAGAGGTAATTACCCAGTTAAGCGGAATCAATACGCGCACTCACACACACACACACACACGCACACACGCACACACACACACACACACACGCAAGCGTGCAGACTGCATAGATCTCTTGGCGACACGACTTCCATTGAATAATTATTTTCTACCGCTCGAGGACCGTTATTTCAAGTTAAGTGTGTGTAGCTGCCGAGCAGTTGTCATGTGTGGTGTTTGGGGGCTCTTTCAGTGCGGTTCCCTCTCTCTCCAGCACAGAGGAGCGAGACAGTGGGACAGAGCGAGACAGTGGGACAGAGACGCACAGGGGGTGAAGTCTGAGCCGTGCTTCCTCTCCGCATTCGGCTGCCAGCGTGCGTCCCGTGGTTCCTCTTCCCCTGTTGAATACACTGTGTGAGCGTTTGTGTGTGTGTGTGTGTGTGTGTGTGTCCTCAAAGACGTCATCTCCACTTTTGTCATTGATCCACAGGAGAGGGGCTTCAATAGCTCGTGTGTATCCGCTGCAAAACAAGAGAGGAGGACACTCGGGTCCAAGGGAGACAGACAGGCAGACAGAAGGAGAGGAAGTTGAAATTCTGGCGGATTCAATGTCAACACACTCAAATGCACCAGCAAAACAAAATCTCACACTGTTAAATCTGAGTGTGTGTGAGGCCACCCTGCATTTATTAATAAGAATGCTGTCTGATTGTTTGAGAGCTCATCAAACAGTCCATCGGTCATCTTTATATCCGATAATCACCTTGAGTGGCGGCAAGTCTTCCTCTTTCTGACGCCATCGACGCCATGTGATGCAGCGTGTTGCCACGTGCTCCGGTTCTTACCAAAGCCAATGCAAGCCGATATCTGTCAAAATGGGTCGTGGATGAATGTCCCTGCCCGTGTGTGTGAGCTGAGCCATTGCAGGCGGTGTCAGGAAGAACATTGCAGTGCTTTATGTAGCGGTTAGCGGTCGGTTAGAGGCCTCGTGATGTAGCTGGGTGGCTCCCGGCTGGCAGCAAAGCGGGAGGAGGGCGACTCCGAGCCCACCGCAGCCCGCTGCACATTCCATCGTTTTACAGGAAAAGATTCTTAGTAAATTTGATTAAAGAAATAGCCGTGTAATTTCTGAAAAGTAGTAAAAACCAATGAGGCAGCCAATCCTCGCTTACATACCGTTATGAGCATACGGATAAAATGAATGGCCGCCCATTCCGTGCCGCGCCTTCGATTGTTGAAAGAGTCCCTTTTCATTGGTGGAGGGAATACCTCCCATCGCCATTATTCTCAGTTTGAATGATGGTGCTGCTTCCCGTGCTGTACTTCCAGTCAATACGAGACGTTCTTTGTAAATGGTGCGAAACAAAGCCATTTTGTTGCTCAGTGGTTAGTCGGCGCTCAGGTTAAGACTCTTCAGACGGGCGCACAACTGACAGAGGAATGAAACAGTTTGTCAGAAATTTCCAGCCATTTTGCGCAACTAATAGACTCAAGGTGTTATTCATCAAATCCAGCAGGCGCCCCAAGCCAAACAGGCGAGAGCACATGATCACATGGTGACTCAAGTAGCATGGATGGACGTACTTTGTGTTATCGCTCCATAAAATCTCAAAAAGATCTCAGACCTGAATGGCAGAACCATTTAGAACCGTTTGACTAGATTGAAACCACAGCAGGCAATGGCCTGAGCCCACGCCAACCATATAATCTTCATTTCTTTGGCTGATTTCGTTCAACTAACCTGCCAAAAATGTGAGAGCTGTTTAGTGTAAGTGCTACAGGCAGACCCCATTTTAAGAGCGCTGACATTCCTTCGTTCTCTGACAAAGTGCTTAATGCAAAATTGTGAAATTTCTAGTAAGATTTTCTTTGGCAGGTTTTGGGGTTAAATAAATTTGAAATGGACCCAATGATGTGAATGCCGTTGGACCTTTTGCCCGATTGCTCTTCCCCACCGTGTGTCCCTGTCAGTCTGTCCGTGAAAGCGGAGACAGTCTAGAGACCCGAGCAACACCGACTCTGAATACTGAATGTGGCTCAATCGAGGGCATTCATCCCGTGCCAGAAACTGAAAAAAACATTTCAATCAGATGCTTGTTGTTAAGGCTGGAGAAGGATGAACACTGCCGGTCCAATCTGTGCGGGAACACGTCATGCCTCGGAGAAAGCAAATCAACCAACGTCTATTTATTATCAGAGCGACAGCGATGATCCGTCCCTCGCTCACATTCTGTGTGAGACGGCGTCCAGAATGCAGAGGAACAGAGAGAAGTGGACAAAACGTTCTTGAGCAAAAGCAGACTTTGTGTGGTAAAAGCCATTTTATTTCCAAAAGGCTGCGGGAAGTGACTCGATCTGGCTCTGTTTGCTATCCGGCCAATCACGGGTCACCGTGGAGCCGGTGCCAAAGGTGTGAGAAGTCGAGTGGCGACGGAGGACGCGACGTGCGCCTCCATCACCGAGACGAAGACGCTCCCCCCGTGTCCTCCTGTAGCCAGAGAATGGCACAGCGAGGGATCAGATTGTCTCTCAGGGACTCTCTATGGCGTCAGATGCCATTTCTCTGGCTCAGATCTTGTCCTGCCGTGGAGAAGATTTGCTAAATTAGGTAAAGCTAAACAGTGGAATCTCTGCTTCCGGGATTAGGTCTTGTATCCATTTGAGGAATTGACTGCTAATGCAACAATGAAACGCAGAGCCAAGCCACGGATTAGGAATGTCTCTCACTGGGCACCGCGTGTTGCCAGCGAGCGAGCAGGAGACGCGCCGCACTGCAAGAATATCCTCGGATTAGTCGCATTCTATGGGGTAAAAATGCCGCTGCTGGGGGATTTGATCCATCAAACTTAAGAAACGCTAACGCGGAGCAGCTGGCTGTTTGCGTCTTAGGTGCCAATACCTCGACACCAATTTGATTTCTGTGCTTAACCGCGCCACAAAAGGGCAGAAAAAGGAGGTGGAGACGTCGTTTTTTGCATTTGCGTATAGCTTTTGCTGCCTCTCACTCTTATTTAGAATTAACAAAGCATTCAGCCGGGATTTGTTTCCCAGACGGTGGCAGACAATCCACACTGTGAAATTTAATTGAGCGTCATTAATTTTCAAGAACACCGACAATTCTTTTTTTTTTTTTTTAAAGAATCAGACTCGACAGACATCCGTCAGCATGAGAGAGGCGGCGCTGCGTGCAATCAGAAAGTCCAAGGCGGCATCGCAACCGCCTGCCCGGCGTGAGGCCCTCTGTGAACTGTGCCGAGCCGTTGAGATGTAGCCCGTGTGATATTTCAATCAGTTAGCACCCCACAGCCAGATGGGAATATGCGGATGTAAGAAAGGTTGGAACCCTCTCTGCGGGCGCGCCTGTCTTGTGAACTTCAACTCAGTTGAGGATGATGTACAGCTTGACTGAGAACATCCAGGGTGAGACAGGGTGTTTTTTGCAGGAATGATGACATCATTTGACAGCAACAGGAGCAGGCAGGCTGCGAGGATTGATCTTTTTAACGCGAGGAAACACTCAGCGAGGGATTAAAACACATCAGATTCATCTTAGAGTCGGTGGGGTGCTAATGTTGCCCGCACGTAACCTTTATGGGATGGCGCGCTCAAGACAGAAGGGGGAGGCAAAGTTCTCCAAAGGAGAGTGATTGAGATAAGCCAGCAATATTTAGAACATTATTGTCTTTATTTATTGCGCTACCTAATGGGATTTGACTCTAAATCCAGTCTGCAGTCCAAGTCTGGTCTCCAGTGGCAGGAGTATGACATTGGCTGAAAGAGCGAAGGAGCGAGGAAAAAGAGGGAAGAAGAGACATAAGAGACGAGCCCAAGAGAGGGAGACGCGCTCGTGAGCGGTCAATACGCACACGGACGGCGGCGAGAAGCCAAAGCGCAGAAGAAAATGTGATTACTGCTGAGCAGCAGATGGGCTTTGTATTCGGTCCCGGCAGCGAGAGCCCAGTTATCGGCATCGGCAAATGTGCGACATGTGGCCCAAACTAATTTAGTAAAGAGCCCCGTGCCCAGCGGTTCCGCACATTATTCAAGAATGGATGTTTAACAAGCAGATGTGTTGAGATGTTGGGAGTGCGTAGTGGGCCGTGCAGGCCGGGTTAGAGGCCAGAAGCCCAGCTTGGCTCGGCGCGACCAAGTGGGATCCAAACCTTCCAGATTGTTTTTTCCCCCGCCTGCTCCCCCGTCCCCTCGCAGTCTCTGAGCCGTGCGGAGGTGAGCGACAAGCTTTAAAATCAGGATGCACCAGCAACGCCGGCAGTCTCCCATCCGTGGATATACATTTCAAATATGGCTGAGTGACCCAGCTGTGATAATTAAGTTATGCTTACTCGCAGTGCCCATCGCAATATTAACGTGATTAATATGACCCATGACATTTGCAGTAATTGGAGTATTGCCTCTCACTCGTCATAATCAACATGTTCTGCTGTATGTAAATGCACACGCCAGCCAGGCTTAAAAACACTCCCCTCACACACACACACAGAGCCGTGAGACCAGTGCTCCTTGCGGGGAGAGAGCACACACCGACCTCTTGTGTGTGTGGGTGTGTGTGTGTGAGCATGGGTGTCGGCCCTTTCCCCCCCCCTCTCAGGCTCTGAATGTGCCGATGTTTAATTGAATTATCAGCGCAGCGTTCTTCATATTGGGTGTCACACTGCTCTCGGTCGGGGCTGCTGATAGGTTGTTACTGATTGCCTGGGCTAAACACGGTGCAACAGTGGCGGCGGCAGCGTGTCAAATGTGCTGGGAATTAACAGGCTGCATCAGCACATTGTTGAGAATACTGAACAGAGTTTGTTGCCGTGTAGAAAGATTTAATCTGGGCGTGTATTAGCTTTGGTGCCGGGAGAGGAAATTGATACGATGTAAGAGGCTCCAAGTTTGACACACATTTGGATTTATATGTATGTGACTCGTACAAAGTAAGATAAGTCACAAATGGCATCCTAGATGATATGCAGTATATGTTTTATAAGAAATGGCCCTAGCCATAAGGTACAACTTCCATTTTGGTGATACAGACTGAGGTGAAAACGCTGAATGTGAGTAAATTGTAAATACATGTACATTATAGGTATACAGTCATCCCCGCCGATCGCGGGTTTACGTTCTAGAGGCACACACAATAGGTTAAAATCTGCCAAGTAGAGACAGAGTAGGAGGTCAATCATCAGGGTGCAGTACTTTATTGTAATCTTCTTTCATACATCTAAGTTTCCACCTTCTCCGCTGACATAAACCTGCTCTCCTGGTGCCTAGAGTCGCTGCCAGAGGGTTTAGAAGGCGCAAGACTTTTTAGCTGCATTGTTGGGGTTTCAATTTGACACAAAAAGCCAAAATAATGATGTGCAACACAGATGAAGATGCTGCAGATACATGCGCTGAATCAACTGAACGACACGGGATGCTAAAAGCCATGTTGCTGGCATCTTGATATATTTTTAGTATTTTCAAATTTATGTCTTAAGTACACTACTGTCATGTATTCTATTTTCAATCATTAATCAATTACTTTAAAGGATAGAAAATGATTTTTTCCCTCTACTGAAATCATCCAATTTCACAAATATTTCATTTTGGATCAGCAGCTGCGATGTTCCGTGGAAATGGTGATATAAATCAACATTTAACATTCATAAAAATCTGCAGAAGTGTTCTCAGACGGCGATAGGTGAACTGTGATATAGCGATGTATTACTGCAAAAGCACATTTGTCCTCACACTGATGAAGGCAGGCATCTCCATGACGTCATCCTGGCAGAATCTACCAGAACATTGACGTGAAAGGAGCCTCAAACTCAGGACTCTCTCCTCCTCAGCCGCCACTTAATCTCACTAACCTTCACCCACCCGCCTGTTCCCTCTCCCCCGTCCTCCGCTCAATTCATAAGGACTGACACGAGGGATCGGGTCCCCAAAGGGTTGTTTGGGCCAAGCGCGGCCTTTATGGCCAGCCTCGTAAATGCCTCGGCAGCTAGGGGCAGTTGATCTTTAAAAGATTAAAACATGTATGAAATGTAGGAAATGCTGTGTTGGTATGATTTAATGGAAAGGCAATCGGGGAAGGAGGTGGAAGGGCGAAGAGGGCGGAAGAGGATGGACGGTGTGGAGAGACTTTGCGGCGGACGCCAAACCATGGCGAGGAGGGTTTGGAGGTAAATGTTTGGTTTGAGGAGGGGATAGAGATGGAGAGAGGGAGAGATGGAGAGAGACAGAGGGGTCACTGATTCTCAGCACATCCATTTCCCGGTGTTTTCCTGCTCTCTCCCACCGGACATCACCCCTCCACTCCTTCAAGTCATTATCCTGCCACTCACAGCTAAAAATGTGGTCTACGAAAAGGAGGCCGGAAAGAACACATCCACCCACAATTTTGCGGTACTTTTGTGCGATCGCACTGGAGCGCAAAAAGGGTTCCTCTGACCATCATTGTTGAGGCACGATAATTTTTAAATTGCCGTCAAATTTAGATTCAGAATATCTGCGCGCACGAATAACGCCTGTTACTTTGTGAAATAACAGCTGAGGGAGTCGTTATCATCTACGTCGAGGAGGCAGAGCAGCCATCTTGAATCCTGTGGTAGCATGCCAGTTTGATTCCAGGTATTCTAATGTGCCGCCCGGCGCTTCTCCAAAGTGCGGATGGGTCAAATCCAGGCAATTTCACCCTGTATTAATAGAGCGGATTAAGATGTAAACGTAAATCTAACGTGAGTGCGGCTCTCCAGAGCTGCTGCTCGTCGCTCTCATTTATCCTCCGCGCTCAACCACTTTGGGAGGAGCGTGACAGGCCTGCTGGCAGTGTGGGGGTAGTCAGTAAGTCAGTAAATATATTGTTAACATTCCATTATGCTCCGTGAAATTAATGTCATTATCTCTGAAAAGGCAAGAAATAAAACCCATGTGATATATAACTGTGGGGCTCTGCCACGGCTCCCCCTCCTCCTTTTGATGAAAGCGCTGTCAAGATTGCCGTGACTGCGCTGGCAGCATAAATCGTGGATGCTTTTAGAAGCATTGAGGACGTTAGCCGTATGTCAGGGGCCAATCAGGACCGACCCCAATCATCCACGTGCGCGAGATGACACGCCGCACCCCTGAGACGCCAATTTATGACCGAGAGTTTAGATCCTCGCTGGGGATCATTATGTAAGTAATGATTAGCGTCGACCTTGTCCTCCGTCAGGCTGACGTGGCGCGGCTCTGAGTGACGGCTATAAACACGTGGCATTAGCACGCCGCCGAAAAAAAGCAAGGTCACATGTTAATTCGGGGTGTGATGGTGGCGGCCCGCTCATCTCTTCGCCGCCGACGCGAGGCCGGATCGGTCATTTAGTGTTACCCTAAACGTTTAGACATGGCCGCCGCTGTTAAATGCCCGTGTGTGTGTTTGCGAGCGTGCGCACAAACAAGCGCATCCCAAAAAATCACGCACTAAATATGTTTTGCATCAAGGTGCTGGAACGCTGCTCCTCCATCAAAGCAGCCAATTACTCAATATTAAGAATAAATGGGTAGATAATGAATACAGAGCTGTTAGCACAGCTCCTCGGACATCTGTGTGTGTTTTTGTGCGTGTGTCTGTGTGCGCAAGTGTGTGTGCGTGCGTGCCAGTATGAATTTAGTGCAGACAATCAGTTTAGATTTAACTGATTTGTAATTGAAGGTAAAATGTTCAGTCCCCGCACCCTAAACTAGTTAATGAGAGCTATATTTCATCATTACGCTAACAAACACGCTGTCTCCCCGTTTGCCATGTTTGTTAATGTCTGCCTGTCACTGAAATGCAATCTTTCATTAAATCACTTACTTGTGTCAGTCTTGCACGTCCTCCTGCCGGGTACGAATCTGGTTGTTTGAGCGGCGTGATTTCGCCGGAGACACAGACACACACACTCGGCCGAGAGAGGACCTGCTCAGCTCTGATAGCTTCTGCTTCTCAGGGATGAAGGGATGTGCATCTGTAGCTTTCGACTCTTTGGGACGCCACCAACGCGCCGCCATCTGTGGAGATTTTAGGCGAAGTGACCTGATCACGCAGGTTAATGCAACGAGCATCTGCTCTGGAGCCGCTAATTGCAGGAAACTCAGACGCAGGCGAATTTCGGGGTCTCGGTGGAAACATGTCCGTTCCAACGGCGCTGGCATGGTGCGCACAATGTGCTGTAGAAGCTGTGGTGGTAGGGGAGCTTAGATGTGAAATGTGAGAACAGGTTTTAGAAAAACAATGAAGAGTTGAGTTTAGCTAAGCTAGCTACTGTAAGCTACGGTTCTGTGACTCTAATACACACACACCTGCTTTAGCTTTCATACAAAGCAACAGCCATGTTAATTCAGTTATTCCATCTGTTCACACACACACACACACACACACACACACACACACACACAATCAGAAGTGTTGGTCTGAACCTTTCCCCTTTAAACTGAGGAACAGCCAGAGATGTGTGTGCGTGCGTGTTTGTGTGTGTGCGTGTCTGTGTCTGTGTGTGTGTTTGTGTGTGTGTCGGTGTTTCTTAGAGGCTGAGTGATCCCGTGGCATTAAATCATCTCGTCAACATCCAGCGTCCATACATCACGCATATCCTCAGCTACTTAGCCGCACATTCAGATCAATTGATTACAGTCAGCAGCGGCAATAGCCGGCCAATCAATCACTTACCGGCGGCCATTTTTCAAAGGCATCGGCAGAGGTCGATACGCAGCTGATAGATGCGAGGCCTCGGATTTTTTAATTTCAAGCGCGGACCGGACGACCGGCCCGTGCAGGTCTTTGTGGGCGGGGCGGGAATAACAATGTGGTCATATTTACCATTCTTTATGGCGTTGTTTACACCTGCCACAGGCCCCTCATCTCACCCAGATTAATGAGAACTAGGTCGCCCGTGGAAAATATTAAGATGATAAAAGGTTTGAAGCACTGGAGCGCCAGCCTCAGATATAAATGGAGTATTTTAATCAATCTGAGACGCCATTTTTCCTGCCTTTTTTGTTCAGGAGGTGAGAGTGAACTCCAGACTCGTCTCTATCTGTGCCATTTATTGCGATAAATCAAAACACAAAGTGAAGTTTCTAGTCCTTTTCGCACAGCTGACAGATAACCTGTGATCATTTTAATAGCGTGAGAGACTCTGACCTACCAAGAATGGTGCTTAGCGTGACATACAGCCCGGTATCGCTACCACCGTCAGAAAATGACGCGGTCTGGCAGATATTAACAGCGGCGGGAATGACAGGCAGAGTCCCCCGGAGCAGACGGCGTGGTCGTGCCCTCCTCGGCGACAGAAAGTGAGTTAGAGGAACAATAGAGACCCCCCACGCCAGGCCCAGTCCTTTAAGACGGAAGGGCGCGCACGTCTCTCGTCCAAAACTCTTCAGGAGAAAATGCGGCACGTCGGTTTCTCAGCCAGAGAAAATGGATCGAGCTGGCGAGACGCAGGCGAGGAAATGAGAAGGCGAGGGGATGAGAGAGATTGATGTCGGCCAATCTATAGGCGGCAAGTGTACCGATTCCGAGGAAGTTATTGATGCCAGGCCAACATTGATCCTGACACCGTAAATAAACACCCTCACATTTATGCAAGCGCGGTCAGCTAAGAAGGAGAGGACAAAGAGAGAGATGTCCTTGGGAGTATCGTCTCCAAGTGGAAGTTTGGTGAGAACTCAGCCCAGACAATGGCTAACTCGCAACAAGCTAACACGGCGGCTGCACAACGTCTGGCCTTGATAACTGAGCCATGCAATGTGTAAATATCTGATACAGTAATAATAAGTATATCTGCTGAGTTCAGTGGATAGCTTTTGGTCAGAATTACTCGATTTACTCGATTACTCCACTTTGCGGTGGACATGTTAGCTGTCCCTCCTCCTCGGTCTATCCTCTTCACTCTCACCTCATTTCATGTCTTGAGCTCCAGTTCTGACAAAGCAAACTGAGATCAGATGATGCCTGGAAGGCCTTGGCCTCCACTCACAAAGCGCAGATCTGTTTTGCCTCTTACCGCTGCATCTGCGTTTGTGAATTTTGCCATAAATATTGTCCGGAGTGGTTTCAGGTTAATGACCACCTTGGAAAGTGTTAGCAAGCTCCATCCAAATTCCTATTGATGGAGCATTTCATAAATTTTGCGGTGAACACTTTGCCAGCATTCCAGCAGAGGCTGATGAAGTCTCTCGCAGGCTTCACCTCATCTTCCGGCCTCCACTTTATTTTAATTGTCAACCAGGCTTTCAGGTCGGTGGCACTGGTAGTCGATGCTAATGTGATTCCACTGAGGGAAGCACAGGCCAGTGTGGAAGTGTGTGAGGCCGCATGTCCTGAAAAATCCATTACCATTATTTGTTTGTGATCCTGTACGTGTGTGTGTGTGTGTGTGTGTGTGTGTGTGTGAGAGAGCGCAACCGCGTGCATTTGATTGGCAACCAAAGTGAGCAAAAAATATCTTCCTTTACCCTAATCAATCCAGCGGACAGTGAGCGCTGCACCCTCGTATTAAAGTCAATGAAGTGCTCATAAATCTTCTTCATATTCACATCACCTCTGTGCAAACTCCTCAGATCAGAGGAGGAACTACATAAAATGATTAGTTCCAAAAAAAGGGGGAGAAAAAAAAGTGATTTCAGTCTGTTTCATCATTTCACTGGCAACACCAGTGTGTGTGTGTGCGTGCGAGCGCGGGTACACTTGCAGCCGTTTGGCACGTATTACTCTCTGGCGATTTGAGGAAGCCAGAGCGTGAGATGGATGGACGGATTGAATATGTAGCGCTAACTTTTTTTAGCGTGAGCAGCGGGTGGGGCCGGTGCGAGCCATCACACTGTGATTACCGCAGCTTTGGCCGCACATTCCATCCATCACAACTCGTCCACGTGGAGATTTATAGGTGCGCGGGAGGCGCGTCAGCACTTCGCCACGTCGCTTTGGCATCAATGAGCGACACAACAAAGTAGGACCGGACGCGCACGCGTGACGAAAACAAACGCAAATAACCTCAGACGTCAGGCGGCGAGCAAACATCGGGACGTTTGTGCTCGCACGCACAAACAGTACACACAAAGGCACACACACACGCACGCGTGAGCATGCATGGGCTTCAGAGCTGTGAAAGATGGAAGATGCAGGCTCAGCTTTATTAGCTAATACTATTTATTAAACTCACAAATTGCATCCCCAGCTGCAGATTTCCCCTGAGGGAAGGAGGAAAACAAATGACCCGGCGACTGCAATCCAGCAAAAAATAAATAAATACATTTAAAAAAAAAAAAATCTATTTTTACTGTATGGAAACACTTTTTTCTTTTAACATTCATCTCTATCAATTTAAAACTGTCACTGCTGGCAACAAAATAATAAAATAACATCCGGCGCCGTCCTCGGCCTCCTGCCTGCATGTTTCTCGTCGTCCTTGTGCCTCCGCAGTGAAACACATTTGCCATCCACACTCCCTAATAACTGCCACCCGCGTCTGTAGGGACGGAGAGAGAAGCTGTTGTTTTTTTGCTCCCTCTCCTCTTCAGACGGCGTGAGCGAAACAGAAAATGGATAGAGCGGAGTTTTGGCGAGGCGGCTGAATGGGAACAGGCAGAATCTGTTGGTAGTTGGTCGGGGTCGCGCTCATGCTAGGCGGGGGCGGAGGCGGCGTGTGGGCTTACTGGCTGGGGAATTAATTAGAAAAGGGCCGCTTTATTCCAGCGACACTCCATCCGCACTTTAAGTGCAGCGAAGATAGAGCTTTTGGACATCATCTGTAGGAATAAACCCAGGCGCTCACCCTTTTATCTGGAAAGTAATTAAACACATCCATCACCAGCTCGTGGTGCACTCTCAAGATCAAGCCGTGTAAACAGAGGAAGCAAAAGGAGTTTGCGAGCAAGCTGATGATTGTGGGCACGCATGTGATTTGTGTCTTTTTGTTGTTTTGCGTCTTTGTTGAGCGAGAAGGGGGCACTGCGTTCGCCCATCGCGAGGATTGTGCGGATTTCTCTAGTTCGATGGCTTCTCCGATAAGGTCCCACGATTGGTGGAGCCATAGCTCCAACCCCACACCGCCCCCGCCCACTGAGTCCCAGGCCCAGATGGGGTCTGGTTTAGGCGGGATATGATTTATGTTGTGCCGATGATGGCCGATGTTCACGCTGGCGTGTGCTGGTTGTGCGCTTTGCCTTGTGACTAGCCAAAAACCAACAATGAGCCTGTCACAATGTCTGTCCCCGAGTCGCAGCCGTGGCAGGAAATCAATAATTATCTGTCATCCATCTGCCTGCCTGACACTGTGTCTGTGTATTTATTTGTCCGTTAGTCTCTGGATATTTCTGTTTATCTGTCTTTCTCCAGCAACCTTCCCTCCTCCCCCCATCCCCCTCCAATCTGATGTCAGTCTAATGAACTTCTTATCTCAATCTGCACAGCAGAGCAGGAAATGAACAATTATCTTATTGATTTTCTATTTCATACTTTTTCTGAAGTACAGGATGGAAATCTGTGTTCCGGCTACATGTGTGTTTGCACGCGTGCGTGTATCGTGTTTGTGTGTGTGTGTGTGCGCGCACATATCCCCACCACTGTTGCTGTAATTACTGCACCCACACATGCAGAAAAACAATCAGGCTGGTGAGCTAACAGAGATTAATAGAAAGTGTTCCACCAAATCAGTAATTGTCTATGGAAATACAGCCACTGCATATAAACTAACTACTCTTTTTCTCTTTGTCTCTTCTCTTTTTCATCACGCATCCCCCCTTGACTTCCCTCGCCAACAAAGGTAAGATGAATATAAATTATATGCAATGTTTGACTTCATTAGGTTCTCATCTTTTTTGGTTCGGTTCCAGTTCTCCCCTCAATGTCCAATTCGTTTAGTCTTACGCATCACAGGCTGAGGGGCGTTTATTCCTATCTTTATTCCTATTTTTATTTTTATGCAATTAACCGCTCACCGCCAATGGTGTCAATGTCGATGTACATCGACATTGTTGCCTTTGACCCCGTTGGTTATGTTGTCGCTGTCTCCCGGGACATTAATACAAACACAGGCTGAACTTTGCGTGACCTTTATTCCACCTCGGCCTCTTACCGCCGCACCACACACTCACATTCACACGCTCTCACACATTAATCTGCCAATCGGAGAGAGCCGTTCTTTGACGGATCAAGCCGCTCGGACTCCTGTTCATTCCGCGTTGGCCTTTTCACGGCCTCCTCGCGCAGCCGAGCAAAACTGTCTCACACGGGTTGCGCAGTGCTACACAGAGGCCATAAATAATGCACAATAGAGACTAATGAAGTGATGCACAGTCTGCAGGGGGCGGCGGTCCCCGTACGTCGGAGGTGGAGCGGTGCAAGAGAGCGGACCAGGAGTTGCAGCATCAGCTCCCAGTGTGATGCCATTTCCTGCTATTGGCTGCCGCTTGGCAGACAATTAGCATTAGACTAAGCCAACCTTTAATGTCAATGTGGCTCACTTGACTCTGGACCGGAGGGCCCCGGCGTTTGGCTTCCAGTTAACATTTCAAAGGGTGCGAGCCCCGCAGTGAAATCAAAGGTTCCGCCGATGCCGAGGCGTCTGCAGTGGTGCCAGAGGTCCTCCGGTTGAGTCCCGCCATTATCAGCGCGGCTCTCACCGTGTCCGTTTTGTGACGGCCCTCCTCCTTTAACGTGACGGGAGAGCTGGAAACATCTGGGGCGGATTTGTGAAGGATCACGTGCTCAGCGTCTGTATAAAGACGTCCGCTGTTCTGAGAATCCGTATCGATTTTCCTTTTTGCTGCTTTTCATGCCTTTTTGGAGGCCAGAGGCGTCTTCACCTGGTGGTGTGAATTATTTCTTTAGTGCCCATTTAGCCTTTTGTTTGCGCACACTTTATAATGTCACCGCTTCCTCAAGGGACTCAGCCCAGGCCGTGGAAATACAAGAAACGTGGAGTGGGAACACATTAAGACTGTCACACAAATTCTATACAGCAGCTCGGCATTAATGAGGCGTGGAAGGTTTATAAGAATCTCTGTAAGGATCGACTCTTCAACTCTGTGGTACAAAGATTTAAACCTTTGGATCACATTTACACGGCAGCTCCCCGAGCTTAGAAAAGCAGTAATTCTGATGTAGTTATGGTAGAATTACAGAAACAATTCTGTAAGGCTCAGCGTGAGCCTTAAATCTCAATCTGTGTTTAAAATTTGGTCTTATTTTCTCTGAGACATGGCTCGGCTCAAGTCACACCAACCGGCTGATGTTTCTGCATTGCTCCCTTCCAAGTCAAAGGTTGGTGATGGAAAAATATTGGAGGTTGCGTTTGATGGGGGGGTGCGACCTGGTTGGTTTTGGCTGGCAGCGTCGGGTTTACTATTCCCAGTCCTGGGAAATCTTGTTTCTTCAAAGCCGTGAGCATTTCAGCTTAAATCATCAAGTATTTACAAGGCGGCTGCGTGGAGGGGAAATACCTGCGTCCTCACCTCACAGCTCTGAGTCAGCCTGGGTGTGTGTGTGCGCCCTTGTGCTCGTGTGTGTGTTTCAGAAGCTATAGTAAATTAAGGAAAACTCTCCAGCCTGTTGAAGCCCTGACGTCTCTCTTTTTTTTTTTCTTTTCGCACTTCTTCTAAGTCAGTGTCAATGCAATTTTGCTCTGACACACATAGACACTTGCGCTCTCGCTCTCCGATCTGGCACACACACTTTCATCCGTCCATCTCTGGGTCTGCTTGTGTGGCAGCGTTGCAGATGTTAGCACCCGGTGTCGCTGCCTCCTCCTCACACTTGTTATGAAACACCTCCGTTTGCATCACGGTTAAGCGAGCTGAGCTGAGCTGAGTGGCTCCCAGTCCCTGCAGCCATGTGCACAAACTCTGCTCAGTTGAGCAAATGAATGTAATTAATCGTGCAAGAGTTGGCCAGTAGTGAAGTGGACACGGCTGTCTCAGGATGATTATTTGCACTTACAAATGGACGCGAGGAAATAATG
>OMPJ01029033.1:0-25542 GCA_900312935.1 Carapus acus
GCGTGTGCGCGTCCTCGCTGGTTAACACGCGCCCTCTGTTGACCGTGGCGAGCATGTGGCCGAGCACGCAGACTGCTCTCGTAGCTCCTCCAGACATCCACTTCAAAGTGGGAGATCAATAGTTGACTTGCGCATGACATCCAGAGCATGACAATGCCACAGCCGGCCTACAGCTACGGTACAAGCCAGCGCCCCAGACACAAAGACATGCAGGCAGCTCCTACGCTACTTCACCCTACCGAGGAAGTACTCAGTATTCAGAGGGATGCCAGGGGAGGGATGAAGGGTACATACATACAGGAAGAAGGCGAGTGCTCTATCTGGAATCCATAAAAATAGAGATGGGTGATGGCCGAGAGAGGGCCAAAGGAAAGACAGGGTGGGTCCATCCCACAAGACCAAGCGCTAAAGTTGCAAGGTGCCCTGCTTGATTGCTGAAGCGATACTTGATAAGATTCAACACACAAGTCTGCAACACACCACTTATCTTTTAAGGGAATACTGCCATTATCTATTGTGTGACATCCATATACTTAGAACAGTAAGATCAAAGGTGATGAGATTTTTTTCCACAGAGAGTCTATTTACTACCCTGATTATTCCTCCAATTAGATCTCTAGAACATGGATTTTGTTTCCGCCACACTAATGTAGAGTCAGCAGGGACATACTCTGCGCTACCTCCTTGTAATTGCTGCTATAACACTTGGTTGATTCTTCTTTTTTGGAAGTGAAAGCAAGTATTCCATTCACACAGCCAGCCACACCCTTTTCCACCCCCAGTAGGCAGTGAGAGGGGGAGTGAGGGAAACCTCTTTTGAACAGGCTGTCATTTCCTCTGCTCGGCACTGTTATTCCAGTGGCCTTTGTGAAGGAGCCAAGTGGTCCAGCACAGACAGAAGGTGGTCTCCTGTAATGCATCTGGGCTTGTAAGCCCGGCAGGGGAGGGGTTGCCCCCGGCAGGCAAAGACTTGGAAAAAACAAACACGGCGCTGAAACAAGACAGGAACAACAAAACCCTGCTGATAAATCCAGTTGTACTGTAAATCACACTTACTTATCCAACTTCAGCTGATAATGGAGGCAAACGTGTCCACATGTCGGAGAACATGGTAGGGATTGACTTCCCTAGCTGCAAACACAAACTAAATCGTGTCATGAACATCAAGAAAAAAAGTTTACTTTGACACGGGAAAAGTCATACTTGCTGCCAAAAAACTCAAGAATCTAGCTGAATATCTTCATGAAGCGCCATTTGCGATTTGATTTACTTTACTCTCAACTGGATGATTTTTCATTGTCTATACTTTGTTCAATGGTTGAATTCAGTTTTTAGTTCTTGTGCAGAGTACTATATTTTCAGGAATTCCAGGAGTTCATAGGCTTCGGTCAGGGCACAAGACGGCATGGCAATACTGTTGTCTTGGCTTTTATCCTCTTGCGTAGATAGTGTCTGAAAAATCTTTGTCACAAAGTGATGATTGTTACCTCATGATGAATTGCATGGTGATCACGACGATGCTTCGTGTCAGCCTAGCAGGGTAAATAGTTGGTTTATGGCGCCACCTATCGTGATGCGTTTGCTCTTGCCCTTTACTGGAAGTCAAGATTGAGGGTCTGGATTGCGAAATCGGCAAAATAAATGCCAACCATCACACCTGTTGTGATTTGTCGTGAATTTATAGCAACACTGACTATAATTGAAAATACAGTATACGCGACAGTACAATTGAGAGCCTTTTTCTGGGATGTTTGTATTGAGGAGTCTTCAGTGTTTTTAATTGGACATTACACTGTGTATCACGTGTCTGAGAAAAATCAGAGCAATCACAACTATAATGGTAAAAATTACAAAGGAAATATTCTATTGAGAATAGGCTCTCGGTAGAATAGCGATAGCAATAGCAAAAGCAATAGCAATAGCAATAGCGATGGCGATGGCAAAAGGAATTGCAATAGCAAAGCAGTGACAGACGTCAGTCGGTGAATTACTGTGTCCATCATGGTATCTTTAAATGTGGAGTTTGGATCCAGTGAAACGCGATACTGGCAAGTTTGGTTAAACAGCGCCTCTAAGTGTTACTGACACAACATTTCAGTTACATGCAATCCGGTGGTGGCTGTGTGACGCAGGTCACACAACACCGCGGACCAAGCGAGAGGCTGGAGCGACGCTTGCCGCTATATTTGGACGCGTTTAACAGCGTAAACAAACTCATCTCTGTCCCTGGAAGACGCTGGCAATAATCGGCGGGACAAAGACGGATCTGAGTCGTGGGCTCAACAGATATGGCCGCAGTGAAAAAAGACGATCGGCTGACCGGGTCCCAAAGCTTTCTTTGTGTGGGCGCAGCGGGCGTTTTCAGCAAAACTATCACATCGCCTCTGGAAGTCGTGAAAATCAAAAGTCAGGTCGGCACCTTCCACTGTAAATCAGGCTTTTGGCAGAGCTTTTTACTAATTTGTCGACATGAGGGACTTCGAGGATTTTGGAAAGGAAACTTTGTCTCGTGCCTGCGGTTGTTTCCATACAGTGCTGTTCATCTTTCAACGTACAGAAAGTAAGTAAACCGAGGCGTAGTGAAACGAAAAGCATCGTGTTTGATGTTGTCCCAAATTAATCAGTATTTGTCTCGATGTTTGTTGCGCTTTTAAGTAATGCACCTGGCCGTATAATATAGCAGTTGTTGGATAGTCAGCTGACGAAGGCTTAAAGTAATCTGCGGTTTCAAAACATTCGTCATATTTAATGAAACTTCTAACCTCAAAAAGAGGAATGCAGTAACTTTTTGCATTTACATTGCTAGGACAAAGAAAAACGTTGTTTTAAGGCGTGTGCACTTTTAATACATTTATACTTGCACTTCCTGTTTTCACAAAACAAAACGCTGCCTCTGGTTTCAGCCAATCAGAAGGCTTGGATAGCTCAGGCGATACTAACTGGTGATCTGCATTTCACCCTGGCGTGCGGCTCACAGGCTTGTCTCGATAAAATATTCTAAATATCCAGCTATTTCAAATGTCACCACCAGTCCAAGCACGTGTGTTTCCTTTTTATCATTTATGAGGATAACCTGCTGCTACCATAACTGCTGTAGGTTCCAATCTTAACTAAGACAGTGTCTTGTTGATAACCTGCGAGACCCAACGCCGGGCAGTAATACTATATTGAGGGTTACTCCAGGTCAAAGCACTGCAGCCACTACGGCTGAGCAATTTACATGTAATGAAGAGAAAAGCCACAGCGCAAAAGATACTAGTGAAAGACAATGACAGTTGTTGTGGTATCAGATGGGCTGATAGCTGCTCCCACCACTCACGCCGCAGGACACGTGTACACGTAAACACACCGCAGCCCGCTGCAGCTGTGTAGTACACGTTGTTCCAGCAGACACGTTTCTTCCCTCAACCACCATTGGAGTTGTTCGATTAGCGCTAGTTAATGTTTAATGTCATCATCAGGACAATGTTAACAAAAAACATGTTGCATGGGCTCACTGGTCAATTATCTTGTGTTAATTGGTGTTAAAAAAACAATTATGATGAGTTGTGCACTTTTCACATGTTCCTACATCAACAAAAAACGCAAAGAACTATATATTATATCACTGTATCTGTACTTCATCACTATATCCAATCTCACCTCTCCTTTGTTTCATGTGTTTGTACTGTATCTTATTATTACTCTGCTCTGTGAGGTCTAACCATGTTACTGTCCTATTTGGTTAGGTTAGTCCATCTTCACATGGATGAGCATGGGTTCATCTCTCAGTGGAGGGCCATACTAGCCGGTGGGCTGGCTGGTGTAGCTGCAGCCCTGGCCACTTACCCCCTGGAGGTGGCAGAGACCAGACTCATCATGCAGAACTGCAGAGAACCCACATACGTCGGTGTAGTCCACACTCTGTCAAAGATCTACAGGAGTGAGGGCATCCTCGCTCTCTACAGGGGCTTTTCCCTAACGGTTTTAGGTATGAACACCGCTAATGCTAAACAAATGACCTCAAAGCAATCTACACTGCCACAATGCACATATTGTACACTGGCAGATGTCATAGTTAATGACAATTTCTTTGTAATTTTCAGGATGCAGACTCTAAGTAGTAAAGTTGTGGTGATGGGCTATGACACTGGCATTTGGACTCAAAGATTTAAAAGTTTTTCTACTCTTTCCCATTCCTGTCTTTTTCTATAGGTGCTTTTCCCTTCTCTTTTGGCTGCTATGCAGTCTACATGAACTTGGATAAACTCTGGCAGGAGCCTCCGTTCCGTTTCACTTCTCTGCAGAACTTTATTAATGGTTGCCTGGCTGTGGGTGTTGCTCAAACTCTTTCCTACCCGTTTGAAACTGTGAAACGGAAGATGCAGGTACGATGCCACCCAAAGATCTCATTGTCTTTTCTAGGCAATTAGCCTCTGGTTTGCTTAGCAATATGGTTATTTTTCTTGATTGATGAGTTTGTATTGATAATTCCCCCAATTGTCTTAAACTGTGTCTACTGTAATTTATGATATTTTGCCAACACCAGCAAACGTAAAACATTTGATTTATTCATTTGGTATAGCTACTGCACCAAATTAACTTAATAACATAATTCTATTAGATGGTGACAACGCTCATTTGTCATATGTGGCTGTTACAAGAACTCAGTTATTATTCTCCCATCTTTACAAGTAACTGTTGTCATTAATATTTTATTACTTCGAAAGCGATGTGCTTGAATTATATCCAAACCTTTAATCAACTGCCAGGAAATATGTCTTGAGGTGTAGGCTGACAGACATGACTGTACTGCTTCATTGAAATATAACCAGTTGCTTCACTTTCTTTTCTTTATTTATAATTCAAAGAAACAGTGGTGTCAGATGCAGCTGTTGATGGATTTACAAGCAGATGAAGTCAGTTATATTATTTTGTCGTCATGGAGACCATTGTACTTCTACCGGTTGTCCACTGGGAGGCGGTGTTTGCAGACAAATATGACCTATGGTCCTAATTGTAGAGAAAAATGTCTATTCACATTGATTTCGGTAGCAAGTTTTACACTTGTTTCTTAACATAATATTTAAAACTGTAGACTATCTTGGATCGCAAAGATATTTTTATTTGTTGTAAAGAAATATATATGAGCCGTGAACAAAAGATGTGCACCACAGTCATAAGCATCTCCCTTGATGGCTCTTTTGCCAGCACTAGGCTGTGCGTAACATTATGTCCAAAATGTCCAGCGTAGAAAGGACACACGCACAACAATGGCGCCACAAATGCCAGAATACTACATCCGGTTTTATCAGTCTATTATTAGCCTTCACAAGGTTCAACAGCAGCTGGGAATGTGGATGCCGTCCCCGGGCTGCAGAAGCTATAGATAAGTTCTCCAAAGATAGATGGCAACTATCACGCAGCAGGCAAGCTGAGCGTTGTACGTTTGCGGCCGTCACATGGATACTGTCACAAAGCAAACGCCAAGGAAGACTTCATTTAGGTGTCTGTCATTGTTGCCTGTTCAGGTTCAGGGCTAAACATTAACGCCGGCAGGATAAATGAATGGAACACTGCAGACAATGGTCAAAGAAGCTCAGGGTAATGGTGTGTGTTTAACTCTTCAGTTCTCTTTGCTCTAAAGTAGGCTGTATGAATACATAGTGAGCCTGCGGGCACAGAGATGTATCTCATTTGGAAGCTGTCACATGACGGTCCACCTGTCAGGTGGTTGGTCTGGTTAGGTGGAGAGCAGAGCAAACGGTGGGGGTGTTTAACACAGAAACAGTCACGGCAGACGTCAAACAATGGCCTCAGTCAAAGAGTCACCTTTACAACTGTGTTCCACTGTTTCCCGTTCAGCCTAGTGAACAATGAACACAAGAGCAGAATACTTTGGATTTTTGTTGCCCAAGCAATCTTATCTCAGAAATGTTTTATCATAAGATTGTTCTATAGTTTTTAAGTGAGTGCTTGTGTATATGTAGTTGAAGTCAGACGTAAACACCCACTCACTCGCTGAGACTATGTATTAACTACAACTTTCATCAGAATATTGTGTTTAAGTTTAACTCATTGGCAACTTCTAAATGCTGATATTCATGGAATCGGTCAGTATTAGTAGTAAGTCAAAATAACCCCTCATGCGGATCATTCTGTATGTTCTACATTGATGAATATTAAGTATGCAGTCGTGTGTATGTGTGTGAGTGAGATTCCCATGATCACACTTGTGGTTATTGGTTTACTGAAGTTTTTTGACAGTTTTTGCTGACTCGTTGCTCTCCTTTGTCGTTCTTCTCAGGCTCAGAGCGCTCGCCTTCCTCATTTTGGCGGAGCTGACGTCCATTTCAGTGGGATGGTGGACTGCTTTGTGCAAGTGGTCAGAAACAAAGGTGTCCTCTCGCTCTGGAACGGCTACACCGCCAGCACAGTGAAGGTACGGTGTGGCTTACACAGTAAATTTACTTTGTGATTATTCATCGTATCAGGCACAGCTACACCGTTATCGTTGGGACACTTGCTGCATTCGAGTATTACTTGGTAGTAGTTTGCACAGTAGATCAGTAATAGCAACTGAAATAAACTGTGAAGGACACCGATTGCACGTGCTTTGAAACCGGAGAGTTGTTCCCAAGCCAAAAAGACTTTAACCTGTGTCTCATACGCATTGGGGATTTGAGGGTGAGAGGCTGAGGCAGAGGCTGTCGACATTCTTTAATCTCATGTTTCAGCTTGCAAATGTCATTTTATTTTACACACAAAGCAGTCGTGAGCTGTTTTCCCACCGAATTTTCGTTGTGTAGAATACAAGATTCTTTCTGCTGTGCGATTCAAACCGTCTCCTTGCTCTTCCCTCACAGATTGTCCCCTACTTCGGCCTGCTGTTTACCTGCTTTGAAATGTGCAAGCAGGTTTGCCTGTACAGGAATGGCTACATTATCTCGCCCCTGAGCTACAAACGCACCCCAGGGGTGGACCAGAGCCTGAGGCCATCCGAGCTGCAAGAGGTCAAGCGCTATCTGAAAAACAGGAACTTTGGGTCCGGGGAGTCGTCTATCGGGAATCGTTGGTGAAACTACACATTTCAGAAAAGACTTGTGAGCTAAAAGAACGCTCAGGTCCGACGCTGAGCTCAGGAGAATGACAAAGATATGTTGAATTCTTGACCTCGTCCGGGTCGCGTTTGTAAGCGATATTTCAGGAGTAACGTCTCCCTGGGAAATGTTGTATTTAACAAAGCTGCAGTATGTCAACTCAGTCACACTCTACCTCTTTCTTTTCCAAAGAGTATTATTGGCATATTGTCATCAAACGTGTTAAAGCACAATCAAGAGCAATAAGGATTTTGTTCCTTGTCCTCACTGTAAAGAAATACTGTTTATTATTTAAACCCCTGTGCCTTAACCATGTGCTATTTATTAAGAGCTGAATTACTCTGATCTTGGGCGCAGCATTGCTTTTTTATCGGTGCTAATCATGATGAATCCAAAAATGAGCCTGTTGACCTTGTGAGACTATTGTGCAATAATCTGCTCATGTGCTAATGGACATTCATAACTGAATCATGCCTGTTGAATTTGGATACTTTGTAAAAACTGTGTGTACGTCTTGAGTAACCACTGAATTGTTAGGCTTGACAGGAAAATATGCTGAAATAAAATTTTCCTCTGTCTGTCCACGATCATTAAGTGTTATCTTCTGTGTTCCCCACTGTTTGGAAGCTCTGATCGATGATTGAATCAAATCATTTACCCTGCTCAATCTAAAAGTTACATTTCTCAGAGTTCTGTCACCAAACTCCATGTTTGTTACTTCTAATGAGGTGACTTGGTATTTAGATAATGAGACTGATAGTGTGAGAAATCAGCTGACTGAATTGCACACCCTGCCGCCACACTGTGGGAAACTGAGGGACAGCCAAAGGACGTTAACAGACATTTTGACCTTTACCCACCATAGTGTGGCTCTCAAACTTCAACTGCCTCACACTGACATTTTATATGACCTTGAGCTAAAAAAAAGAGTTTCATTTAAAACTTTACACGGAATTACTCAACTGTTTGGAAAATGTTCTAATACTTACAAGGTTACACGTCCGTGTTTGAAGTTCTCACTCAATGTTCAGTAAAGATTTTGTGACTTTGAGTGATGAGTGAGATCACCAAATCTGACTCGAAGGACATGACGCAGCCCCGCCCACCTGTAGTTACGCTCCACCAATGGGATGCGAGAACGGGAGATCACGTTTCGTCTCGCGCACAGTCTTTTTAAATCCCCCTTGTTGTACTTTCACTCCGGCCACTTCAACTCCGCCGCCGGCAAACATCACCGACAAGCGACTGACAACATCCCGAAGATGAGTGAACAAGCCGTTTCGTTCCTCAAGGACTTTTTGGCGGGTGGTATCGCCGCTGCCATCTCCAAAACAGCTGTCGCCCCCATAGAGAGAGTGAAGCTTCTCCTGCAGGTGGGTGCAACTGTTTTAGAAAATTAATGCATTTTTTCCTTCAATACATGACGTATTACCAGTATGGATGCGCAGCAGGGGGTCAGTAAACGCACCATTTGCACAGACTTTCACATTCAAGCAAACTTTGCTCCTTCTTTTTTCCCCCTGCTGACTTGCTGATATAGTGTTATAGGATGGATATGGCTTTAATAAGTAGTTTCAGCAATGAGATGTTTAAAGTGTTCGTGAAATCCGGTTTTAATCTGGAATAAAGCCGCGCCGTTAGGTGGATGCAGCCCCGATAAACATAATGGCTGTTACGTAACAGTAGCCTCACCGTCTGCTGCCCGACAAGGAGGACAGTGCCACACACGGGTCCACCATAACTTTTCACCATTCGGGGTTAGACGGGTTCGAGTGTCATGTCAGTGTCAGCATGGCGGAGGTTTTTACGACAAGGTCACGACAAGGTTCCAGCCGGAGTCTCCCCCTCTCTCGTCCCCTTTGCACCCTCCCTGGCTGCTTGATTTGTCCCGGGGCAGCGCGCCCACGGGGGCGGGGCCGCGAATTCTTGAATGGATGCCGTCTGAGCTGGACTCTGGCATCAGGCCGCCAATGTGTTGGTGAAGTAGACTTAATGTTCTGAACCACCGCCACCTAGGTTAAAAGGTCAAATGCTGGACTGGACATATGTCAAGAAGGAAGCCAGTTGATGCAGTTAACACCTCTTGACCAGGCTTTGTTTTTTTCAAAATGGCATTAACACGTTGTGTTATCTTTGTTTTGATTTCAGGTGCAACATGCCAGCAAACAGATTGCAGTGGACCAGCAGTACAAGGGAATCATAGACTGCGTCGTCCGTATCCCCAAAGAGCAGGGCTTCCTCTCATTCTGGAGGGGCAACCTTGCCAACGTCATCAGATACTTCCCCACTCAGGCCCTCAACTTTGCCTTCAAGGACAAGTACAAGAAGATTTTCCTCGATGGCGTGGACAAGCACAAGCAGTTCTGGAGATACTTTGCGGGAAACCTGGCGTCTGGCGGCGCTGCCGGAGCCACGTCGCTGTGTTTCGTCTACCCCCTCGACTTCGCCAGAACACGTCTGGCCGCCGATGTCGGCAAAGCCGGACACGAGCGCGAGTTCAAAGGTCTGGGCGACTGCTTGGTGAAGATCTCGAAGTCTGATGGCATCAAAGGCCTGTACCAGGGCTTCAACGTCTCAGTGCAGGGTATCATCATTTACCGGGCTGCCTACTTTGGCATTTATGACACAGCCAAGGGTGAGTTCAGACTTTTTTTCCCGAAGTTCCTGGGTAGTGTCTCTTGATTCTAAATTTTCTTCATTGCGCCAGACTTGTGGTCACCCCTTTCCTCCCCCTCAATGTGTGAATCTCTCCTACAGGCATGCTGCCAGATCCCAAGAACACGCACATTGTTGTTAGCTGGATGATCGCTCAGACTGTGACTGCCGTCGCTGGCCTGACATCCTACCCCTTCGATACCGTGCGGCGTCGTATGATGATGCAGTCTGGCCGTAAAGGAGGTACAAAAAAATGTCAATTTGCAGAGATGCGATTATTGTGTGGTGTGATTTTTGCCCTGGACTTGAAGTAATTTCATATATTTTCCATCCACAGCTGATATCATGTACACTGGCACCATTGACTGCTGGAGGAAGATTGCGCGCGATGAAGGCGGCAAGGCTTTCTTCAAGGGAGCCTGGTCCAACGTTCTCAGAGGCATGGGTGGTGCTTTCGTGCTGGTCTTGTACGACGAGCTCAAAAAAATCATCTAAATTCTTTTTGTATAACCACTGTTCATGATGTGAACTTACACTTGTACATATCTTGTACTTTTGGAAGGACTGTAATGCTGCAATATTTATAGGGACCAACTAGTATTTTGCTACTAGTTGTACCGGGGAATTTGCTATGCTCTCTTCTTTGGCCTGAGTCATGTCTGTGTTTGCCTGTGGCAGGATTGTCATTCCCTGAATACAGGAACCTTGTGAGAATCAGAAAAATAAAGGCAACCCACTGAATGAATCAACAGCCTGGTTTTGAAATATTGTGCTGTCTACGAACTGTACCGTGTGCGCGTGAAGGTTATTTGTGTTGCCGGGGGAAGCCGTTTGGCTATCTCCTTCCAGAAACGTAAGAGCTCTGCAGAGGTCTCCACGTTTTGCTTGGGTTGGAGCCAAAATCAGCTGAGGAAGCCAAACCACCGATGATATTTCAACTGAGGCACGCTTGCAGTCAAGAGATCCGCCAGCCCGTCCGCTGTGATGCGAGACCGCTCTCAGTTTTACCGCATATAAATAAGTAATTTAGCAGAACTTTTGTCGACATAACAGCCCACACAGGGCCTGCTTTGGTTAGGAGCACTTATCCAACCTGCCAAGAATAATCTTATCTCTAGTCAGACCGCTACTGTGCTGTGTGATTGGTAGCTAACCTGGAACTCTGAGCCAGCAACTGGACTGGTCCACACATTAAAATTAAGCACAGCCATTTGTGGTTCACCATAATCTACACTGGAAAGGTAAATGTGCAGCCACAGCAAGAAAGTATATGCTGACTGGACAATGTATCAGCGAGGACTTTCACACATTAGTGCAACCGTAACTCTGCGATTGCCTCGGGGAAACATAAAGTAAATGTAGTTAGCTGGATCATGTTGGTATGACGTCTAAAATGACCGTCGGCAGCAGAGGTTGAGGCAAAACAGCCGCCCACAGTCTGACCTCCTAATCTTTAATCGCATTGCGAGAGACGTGTAGTGTTTCTCCTGTGGGGCTATTTGACTGTGCCACCTCATAAACTGCGCAAACATAAACACAAGGGTACAGTAAACATAGAAATAAAGGTCTTAATGGTAAAAAAAAAAAAAGAAATCAGGCTATTCTTAAATGTTTCATAATTCTGAAAGGCAGTAACGCCTAATGCTGACATTGTTTAGAAGTAGCAATAGTAAAATGTCAACAATATCCTGTCACTCAGTCAGTATCACAGATGTTTATCTTAGATTTCATCAGCTGGGCATCTTGATCTTGTATGTACCTCAAGAAGTAGGATCGGTGTCTTATTTTGTGTGTATGTTTGTGCGTCTGTTTATGTTTTGTCTACATAGTGCATCACACGGCCTCGTTAGTTATTGTGTAAACGGTTCCACATCTGCTCAATGGTGACTCTTAGAGGGATTAGTGAATGGGAAGCTACGTGGATCAGAGCCTTTTATGCATTTTATGTGCACTGGCAGACCAGCAGCTGTGCGTGTCCCCATGGAAACCCACGTCTGCCTGAACCCCCCACCCCGCTCCATCGACACAGGCTAACTAATGGCTCACAGCCTTCTGCCAGGCAGGCTGTTGCATAATTTCCGCTGACAGCGTGACATCATCGATGACCTGGAACATCACCTAAGTGCAGCTGTCACACATGCCATTAAGCTGAAATTATACTACATAATTACGCTCACATCATAAAATTGTATGATACAACACCGAACACATATGCACAGCAATACAATACAATACAATGCACCATAAAGGTTAATGTGCTTGAATAAATCCAAGCTCTGCAGGCTGAGTGCACAATTTTGTTAGGGCGCCATCTAGCGAATACATACAGCCAATTCAGGATTTTCCCCTAAGCATACAATGGCTGAGTAATTCTAGTGAGTAAAAACCGTCATACCGTGAACCAAGACTTCCAATGAGACTCCCCTTGTAGTTTTTCAAGAGTCGCTCTCGTCGTGTGATAAATGTCACGTGACACCAACATGTGTTGTGATTTATTGCGACTGCTTTGACATGTGACCGCCATCATTGTTGATTCCACCATGGTGATGCGGAAGTAATTTCGCATACCAGTTATGATATTCATATAAACGTTGTATTCCGAACATCAGCTATTCCTTATTTGGAGCTTACAATAAATAGATATTGAACTTGAACGCCTCTCTCGGTTTTGGGGGGGAAAGAAATCTATGCACCTGGGTTATTATTCTGAGTCAAACGCCTACAGTCTGTTAAAATATAAGTAGAAAAGTAACTCCTTCTACATTTTGTAGCCAGGTCTAAAGTCCAAGATTCTTATTGGTCAAGTCACACGACTCTTGTTCACGCCTTTTATGATGAACAACAGCAATGTCAAACACTGGAAAAAGGACTTGTTAATCTGGAGCTCCTAAGTAGGGCAAAGCTGGGTAGATATTTTATATTCCAACTCTGAGTTTGTATTCATTGTCTCCTGGGAGCGCACAGATAGATGGAGATAAACGAGGTGGTGTAATACCAGAAGTGACCAGTAGATGGCTCTATTTCACCGATCCCAACCCCCCCGCAGCCAATCACGGCTCCGCCTGTTGATAAACTTCGCTTTTTTTCCGCCTTCAGACTTCGCGCTCATGGAAAACAATTTCGTCCTCTTCTGCTTCACCTCCCCGATGCTGAATATGTGTATTTACACGGCGCGCAGGTTGCGACCGAGCGACGCAACGCGACGGGGGAACTTGTGAAAAAAGCAGAAAAGAAGATGTACGTATGGCGCCTCTCCTTCGCCGTGATCCTCGGTCTGATCTGGTATTTTTCGGACTACGGGCGGACACTCGCTCAGTACTTTTTATGCGCTTTCTTTTGCCTTTTAACTCCGCTTATTGTTACAAACCTCGGCCAGGAGAGCGGCACCCAGACGGATGAAGAGGATCATCCACACCAGGTAACACTGAACTTGTGATCTGCAGCCAAACGATTTAAACTTAAATATCTTTTAAAGGTCACACATCCGGTTGTAATCTCATTGAGAAGTTGGCGAGGTCATCCTCACACCGGTAGTATGTTTATCATTATCGCAGTGGGCGTGTTTACGAGCCCGGAAAACTGTACCCCAAAAAATAGGACATCGCCTGAAATATTGATATACGATCACTCCCTGCCTGAGGCACATTCTTTCTCAGAGGCTCCACACTCACTGTTGCTGCAGCTTCAGGGCACAGATGTTGAGGCTGTGTTGTGGTCTTTAAGTTGTCGACTCTTGATGATCTTTCCTGATAGTTCTGTGTGTGCTTGCAGGAGAGTGCAGAGCAAACCTCGGGTTCCTCAGCCGGTGGAGCCTGCAGCAGCAGACAACAGGCTGAAATTCTGGCATCTCAATACCCACATGTGAAAAGGTCTTTGCAGCAAGGTGAGATTTTAACCCGAAATGTGACTGCACACACCTTTCAGCGTGCTGCAGTCGCTGTACTCCTTCCTCAGGAAGTGAAATTCGATTATTTTGTTTTGTTGTGTTCTCAAAGCAGTCCTGAAAGCACACATGCAAATCAGCCGGGGCTCGACTTGCGGGCCTGCGTGCCGTCTTGTCAGCGAAAACACAGCCTAGTTTTGACGTGACACAATGGAGGTGGACGGCCCTGCAGGCTGCAGCAGCCGCGTCTCCTGTTACGTGCGGGAGGAGCTGGCGAGAAAAGGGGATGAAAAGCCCCGCCCTGTCCATCGGAGGATGAGTGCTCGCACGCCTCCGGTTGTCAACGGTGCCCTGCAGTCATGTCGAGACAGGAAATGCACGGATGGTAAACGGCCTTTGTTGCTTCTATGGTTTTGTGCTGGCACGCTTGGCACCGCAGCTCAGTCAGGCAGGAAGGAAATCGCACTCTCATCGCCCTCCCGACAGGCCTGCGTTTTGTTTTCCCAACAATCCGGGCTGGAATGTTGGATATTCAGACTTGTAGAACGTCTGCAAACTCAGCCGATACTGCTGTGTAAATAGTACTTCTAAATGTCGTCCTGCAAGCAAGTATCTAGCAGCACAACGCTGACACAGTTAAAAGGAAGATGGAGGCGCACTCACGCTGAAACGTCAACAAAAGGTGTCCATGTCGTTTGCAACCGTCTCCCGGCCTTGCCGATGTTTACGCTCGACGCCTGAGGGGATGTGGCAATGTGTTGTGGACAAAGACGCAAGTTTTCTAGCTCAAATGGGGAATTCACGGTCACATATGCATTTCCAATCGGTTGCAGACGCCGAGCCGTGTTCCATCACAGTGAGTGGGCCCCCCAACCACGCCGAATGTAGCTGTAATTGCTGTTTTTTTTTGGTGTATTTTGTAGTACATCCCATGTTTCAGGAGAAGGGGGCGTGCAGGGGGATCTGCCAAGTCTTGGTCTGGTGTTGGGAATTCGATTCAGAAAATCTAGTAGATGATGATGAAAGCGAGGCGCCTTTAAATATTGATGCGAAAGTAAAAACTGAGGCTTTGAATTTCACCGGATGAACCCGAAAGCCTTTGAAACGCTCTTGTATTTCTGGGATTTCTCACGACTCCGCCGTGACTGAACTGTATCACATTTGCAGTTTCTCTCTTTCTCTCTCTCTTTCTCTCTCTCTCCTCTTTTCTCCCCCTCCCTCCTTCTCCCCAGTGTTCGAATGTGCCTACGCTCGCCTCGTCCAACCCTGGTACTCCGTCCCCGAGCCCTGCGAGCTGCAGCCCCTTCACCGTGTCCTGAGCCGCGAGTTCGACTTCGTCATCGGCCGAATCATTCAGCGCTCCAAAGACTTCGACCTCTGTCAGGCGGTCGTGGGCTCCATTCGCATCCTGACCCAACACTTGCATAACGCGAAGCAATCCGACAGGTTCGGCCCTTTTCCATTTCTCAGTCCGTCCGAGCTCCTACTTGCAAATCCCTCTTCAGTTACTCTTTGCTCTCAGTCACTTGCAGAAGTCAATAAATACCTCAGTATTTCTTTATCACCTATGAATAATTTACCATCCTTTTATTGGATTTTACCGGCACTGACATCCTAATGGTCTGCTTTTTATTCTGCTCAAGTAGTTAATGGTGTTTGAAGGGTAGAGCATCAAATTCACTGGGCTTTACATCAAGTCATTATCTGATTTGCGCGGCGATAATCGCGTTGTATCCATCTCTTCTCTGCTCTTACCCCACCTACTCTCTCCCCCCGGGGCCCAACGCCGCCACCAGAGAGCCTCTGTTCGGCTCGAGGTGCGAGGAAATCGCCGTTCTCAGGGAGTTTGCCGAGGCCGTGGTCCGGAACCTTTTCACCGAGTCTCTCAGGGGCCAAGAAGTCAACCGCTGTGCCTTAAAGGAGATCATCGCATTGAAGGGTGAGGAAACCGGGGCCTTGGCCCCGCCCCCTACGCCAAGCTAAACTGCTTGTGGAATTCCTTTATGTTGGCGGCTTCTCAATGGTAAGAGCGTGAATTAAAAGCGATGGAGAGAGGTCTTTCCTTGTCGTGCCGGCTGTGCCACTGTAGAGTAAAACACAATACTGATAAAATCACATCCCCCTCAAAGAAGCTTCACCACACCCGGCTCTGCACGTTGGTTTTTGTTCCCGTTTCAGATCGAGTGGAATGTGTCTGTGGCGACAGTAACAGCGACTGCAACATATACTTTAATAGTACCTCGACTGAATAGATATCTTAATTCAATAACAATTCCGTTTATGATTTCAGCTAGCATAATTACTTGGCTGCATTTCTCCTGTTTAACGCCGGGCGATGCCCATCAAAGGCTAAGTGTTGCTGCCGGCAGCCAAAAATTCTCATTTCCCGTTTGTACGCCATTAATTTTGCGGCCCCATCCAGACGATCCAAAAAGCCATTAGCGGGATCTGTTCTCTCTGTCTGCAGCCGCGTGGGATAAAAGTGTTTCCTGTCATCCTCAGGCCTGGAGCTGGCGGTGACATGGCTGTCCGACCCTGACAACCTCAACCAGCTGGTGGTGAGCCAGCTTGACAGTTTGACACCCAAAAGCTCTGTGGAGGATCTGCGCGGGTCGGACCAGGAGGGAACGGGCCGAAAGGCTTCACGCGGAGAGGATGATGGTGATGAGGGTGACGACGACGAAGAGGAGGAGGAGGGAGAGGATGATGAGAGCGGCCGAGCGTGAGTGGCTGTCATCTTTTTTTTTTTTTTTTCCTCTTGACCCCCGTCACGGTGGAGCCTCAAAGCGCGGGCGTGGACGGGACACCCCCTGTGCTTGCGATTGGACCTGACCCAGTTTGTTTGATGAGCGCTTTTGGATTCTTCAGGGGCGCGGCGGGAGCGGCGAAGACATCCAAACCCAGGATCAAAGGCAAAAAGAGAGGTACGGCCCGAGCCTAAGTGATATGTCCAAAAAAGCTCCACCACTGAAAAATACCGCATAAGTGCATTCAGAAATATAATCACCCCACCAAAAAATAGTGAATATTCTGTCATTCGTAAAAGCTCTTTTGCGGATTGAGAAAAGTAAACGAATCCCACCAATGGTACCTTTTTTGGTGGTTTTGTTGCTTGTGATGGCGTCTGAAACGAACCATCCGCGAACTCAAGGGTGAAATCCATCTGGACAGAAACAAAGATGGCGGGGAGTTAGCGTAGCCACGCTCCAGCATATGAGCTGACTCCTTTTCCTTCTTTTGGCCCCATTCCATGCCTTTGGTCGGTGTGGCCTGGTTCCCATCCAGAGGCGATTCCCTCAGCCTTCTTCTCGTCCTCCATTTCCCAGCTGTGAGGTGATTGCAGTCCACCTCCAGCACTCCCCCGCATTATACGGATCACGGCTCTGTTTACGTTGTTGTTAATACCGCGCAAAAACATTTAGACCTCCCGAGCAGCTGTATGTTTGACCTTTTCTTGCTTGGGTCAACGTTAGCAGAAGTCATTTTGCAGTAACATGTCTCCAGATTGATTCCTGCTGATTCGAGTTCCCTAATCAGTTTTGTGCGGTTAAAGACTTCAGTGGTTTGTGGCTGTCCAGAGAACAGGGAAGCAGGGGTTTACACAGCGCCCTGATTATGTGTTGTCAGCTTTGTGACACTCTAATTTTCCTAATTAATGCGCTCCCCAGACCTAATTAATGCCATGTGTCTTTCGTTTGTTTGTCCGGCTAATTACATGAAACATCTGCGCTGAATACCAAATATGCTCTGCAACGGCGTGAGTGTGCGGGAAACGATTATACAGCGGCGACGGTTGACAGGAAAGCGGTATTAATATGCAAAAGGACATCAAATTATCATTTCAGTCACACAGTCGGGATCACATTAAGTAGCTCTCCGATTAGATTTTATCTTCTTTTTTTTTTCCCTTGTTTTGTCCCAGGGAGCAGGAACAGGTTGAAGGAAGGCTGGGCAAAATTTGTGGATAAAATGAAGTCGAAGAAAGCCAAAAAGAAGAAAATGAAGAAGATGGAGCAGGAGCTGGTGGCGAGGATCATGTCCCTTCAGGGCGACGTGTCCAACGAGGACAACAACAGCGGCGGCGACAGCAGCAGCAGCGGCGGCGGCGGCGGCGAGGGCTCCGGCAGCAGCCGGCAGGACTCTGATGAGGTCCGACACGCCAGACAATCACCACGACCCGTAAAGCGGAAATAACGTGCATGAAACATGACAGAACTCTCGTCCGGTCACTTAGGAGGACAGCGATCTGGAGGAGTACCTGACAAGCGTTCAGGAGGACATGATGGAATTCAAGCTCTCGTACGAGATGTGGCGTGTCGGCAGCTGGGCCGTCAGCGTTCCCGGTGTAAGTTCTAATTACCGCTGACGCCGGCTTGTCCTACGAGGGGGAAGGGGGGGCGGACGGATCCCGCCCGACCTTGGGCGATGCTTGAGCCAGAGCTCTGCCCTGCCCGCAGGCCGAGTGGCGAGACGAGGAGCTGGTCCTCACGCTGCACCTGGAGGAGGCCGACAGCCCCGAAAACCTGCAGTGGGACATCAAGAAGCCGTACATGGAGGTTATCTACTTCCGCAACAGATGGCAGGTATCGTTCGGATGGGGCCGGGGTGATGTTTGCGTGAAGCGTCTCGCCGTTAAATTGCATCTGGCGACGTCCCCCGAGCAAGAGAAGGCGGTGGTGCAGACGCTATTGACGGAACCCGCCCTGAGTTAGAGCACATTTAGTGGATACAATACCTCTGCAAACTGATTTTCGGGGGAGGGAAACACTTGTGAAGCCGCTGTAGGCAAAGCAAGCGAGAAAGTGAGGAGGGCTGAGGGAAATCCCTGCAGGCTGAAACGAGGCTAGAACAGCAGAGCCTGTTTGGAGCTGCGTCTGAGCGTATCTTGTGTTATTCCTGTCGCTTCCCCATTGGCATCATTGCTCTCTCTAGCTACATAACAGTATAAACAACAACTGGTAGAAGCGCATAGTTGTGTCAGGGGCATCATTCTATTGCCGTTTTGTTTTTGTTTTTTTATCAGAAAGGCAATGTTTTGGAAAAATAAGTAGCAATTATTAGATTCTTTCTTCCGATAATGATGCAATATAGCAGGGATGTCGAACTCAATTTCGCCGAGGGCCACATCAGCACTCTCGTGGCCCTCAAGGGGCCAGATGTTAATTCATCTGTGCTGGTGGGCCACATACAATGACGCAGAGGGCTGCATCCGGCCCGCGGGCCTTGAATTCTACACCTGTTGTATATTGAAAGTCATTCAAGTGGGCCACATACAATGGAACAGAGGGCCAGAATTGGCTGAGTCAGTTGCACACGACAGCTCTCACACAGAGAACGCACGCACACACACACGCACACGCACACACACACGCACACACACGCACACACACACGCACACACCTACAGACAAAACAAGCACTGTTTTGTCTGTGAGCAGAGAGAACAGACGCAGTCACGTCATGTTCCGGCCTCCACCCCACATCCTCTCGTCACAGGAAGTGCCACATCGGACAAACATTGCGAGTGGAGAAAGGCAGAGAAGAGGAAAGTAAAAAAACACAAACTGACAAAAAAGAGGGGGACACATCGAAGGCCCCGCTGCTGGATCGGCTTCTCCGTAGGACTCGAGAGACTGGCTTTCGGTGTAGACAGGAGGAGCGTGGGCGGTTTCGCGCGCCCTGAAAATGTCCTCGCGCTCGTCCTCTCGGTGTGTGTCGGAGCCCGCAGATGACGATGACGCCGCTGCGCGGGGAATAAAAGATAAAACCGCTGCCTTTTCTCGTTACATCCACGCTCTGAGCCGCAATTGCATCCAGCGCCAGATATTGATTTCAATTCCCCCGTCGCAATTTGGCGGAGGAGGTCAACCCGCGGCCGTTATGAGCGCAGCTCCCATTGTCCTTTTCATTTACTTTATTACATTTCTCTTTTTTGCTCCAAAGGATTACAACAGACTGCCCGAGTTATCGCCCGTGGAGGCGCCGGAGCTCAGCGACGTGGTCAAAGAGGAGGCGCGGGAGTCGTCGGAACGCTTCTTGCAGGCGAGGGACAGACGCCACAACGTTGATTAAAATGAGCGACGAGGTTTGCCTGCGTGCTGAAGCGAGAGGTTTCCTGTTTTTTTTCCCTGCTTTTCTTTAATCAGGCGCTGGTGTCTGACAAACAGACCGGCCACACTCAGCCCGTGTTCCAGTTCCTCTGCCCTCTCGACAAGCTGCTGAACGAGGAGGAACATCACGGGGGCGTGTGGAGCCTGCTCAGCGGCCTGGCCTACTTCCTCACTCCTGGCCAGGAGGAAGAAGAGGTAAAAAAACTTCCCGCTCACACCTCTCTTCCAACACCCCTCCTCCTCCTCCTCCTCCTCTCTGTCTGACTGCCTTTCTTCATCTTGACAACGTAATTAAGAGCAGAGTGGATATTTTGGCACCCTTTGCCGGGGATTGTGGAGGTACAAACGTTTACAACCGACGCATCGCGATCAATGGCGGAGTTTTCTATTCAATTTTAACAATTGTATAGATCCGGCAGCATCGATCCTTGAGTTGTTTGGTGTCGGCCGTGCCGTTGCATGATGAAAGGCCTGACTCCTTCACCTCCTTTTCCTCTGTTTTTTACGATCAGACACTGCAGCCTCATTGCTTGTATCTCAACAGAACTCAGGCCCTCATCCAGAAAACGTCACCTCACAAAATCCAAATTCCACATCTCAACCGCCTGAGGAAGAGCGGACAGGCCGCGTGGATAAAGCGGTCGGCGCTCAAGCGATCCCGAGCATCGTCATCTCAGATTGCGAGCCCGGAGAGGAGGAGGCGGAGACGGAGCAACATTCGGACAAATCTGAGGACTCGGACAAGCCCATCACGTCTCATCTGAAGATGCTGTTCCGGGGTTTGTCGAGGTCCAAATCGCAGGAGTCGCTGTCGTCGGCCAAACACGCCGACGAGGACGGAGCCCCGGAGAGCGAGATAGCCGAGGGGCCTTCGTGGCGCGGCCTCATCGGGAAGTCCCACAAGAGGGAGAGGGCGGCCTCGGTGGGCGCAGCGGCGGGAGAGCAGCAGCAGCAGCAGCAGCAGCAGGAGGCGACGATAGCGGCGGAGGGTGACGAATCCCACCTGCTGAAAAGCCAGGCGAGCTGGGAGCAGCACGAAGCCACCAAAGCCATATTTGATTTGCTGAAAGAAATTTCCGGTGAGTTGAGGCAGACAAACGGCGGCGGCGGGGGAGCTCGGAGACCCCGGAACGGTGTTTCTGTCTCGGCTCATTTCTCGTGGATTGCTTGTCGCGCTCCCAGAAAATCTACTCAAGCATGTGATGGCTCTTTTTAGAGCGACCGGCGTTTCTTCTTCCCTCTTTTTCCATATCCGACGTCTGTTCAGCCACCGGTTTCGAAAGCGGCTCACTTCCTTATGAAAGTCGATGTCCAGACTTGAAACCGATCCAAGCCTGTAATCACGCGCAGTGCCCGTTCAGCCGCATTGATTAATCGAGGCATTAATCACAGTTTGTGGGAGTATTTTGAATTCGGTGGCAGCCTCCCAAACAAGTGTCAACAATCGCCCGTGCAACTGCAGATTTATGCTTGAAATATGGATCAAGAGTTCAAGAGTTTTCTGCGAAAGACTTTAGATAGAAGGCTGGAGCTGAAACAACTTTTACATGGTCGTTAATTTGGCGGAAAAAAAAAAGAGAAAAATACGTTCCAGCGTGATGGATCACACATCGGGTGCAAACATCCGGGAAATAGTTTCTTCTGTGCTGAAATGAACTGTTGGATGGCGGAGATATGGTGCAGAATAGTTCAAGGAAACTGTTCCTGTTGTTTTTTTTTCAGGCAACTCCATCCTGCTGAACATATTTGATGCCATTTTGAAACCGGTCATGCCCATTTTGAAGAAGTAAGCCTTCCAGCTTCTTTGTTTCGTGGCTAGATGCTGCTGCTCAGGGTTTGTGTTGTGGATTTTATTCTTTTTTAGAAAAGTCAACTCCTTCCTGAGCAAGCTCAACCCGACTGAGTCGCAGATGGCCGCGTACGTTGACACCATGAGGGAGAAACAGTGGCCCGAGCGTGCGCCGGCGAGGCCCTCGCCTCCTCGTAGCGAGGAGGAGAAGATGGAGACCAGGGAGCGAGCGCACCACCTCATCAACTCCAAATGTTGAGTGCCGCCGCCATCTTGACCTCCTCAGAGGAAGCGTCCCGTTGTCTCACTGCCTTAACGTTTCCCGTCCGCCTCCTCCCCCTCTAGATTCCAACTACCTTATCCTGAAGAAGACGGACGTGGAATCTGTCTTCAATCTCTTCCAGGACCGGCAGGAAAACAAAACGCTGGCCTATGTGAGTCCATATCGAATTTTCCACGATCAGACAGGACACCGACCCCCCCGCCTCCTCACCTCTCACCCCTCACCACTTCCCCCCACTTCCCACCGCCAGACCTTTTTTTCCTGTCAGCTCTTGTTACTGATTCGATCAGGCTCGCACTGTTCGTTCGATACCGTGATCAAATTTTGTCGCTTCCTCTCCATTCTCCTCTCTCTCCCCTTTCCCTCCTCTCTCTCTCTCTCTCTCGCTCCCTGACAGATGCTGCTGTCGTTCCTGCTGCGGGAGTTTTTGCCCGACGAGCAGTTCCCAAACGTGACCCCCGCCGCCCTGCAGAAAGCCACCAACCCTGCCGTCTGAGCCCATCGAGCCGTCCTCCACCGCTCGTTTTTAGACGATTCCAGTATTTATTACGATTTTAAACGTCTTAAAAAATCTCCACCGCTGTCGTACGTGCGGATGCCTTCTACGTTCCCCCGCAAACTCTTACCTCAAAGACGGACTGACTCACTCCTCAGGCTGTGAAGTTTTTTTTTTTTAACTTTTCTTTTTTTCACTTTTGTTTGATGATTTCTGTGGGAAAATCTGAAACTTCCATGCATTCCTTCCTTGTTAAGCTCAGGGGACAAATGCACTTTTCCCTTATCTGGATGGCTTGAATTTCTGTGTCGTCAAGCTGGTTTTGTTGTGAATCAACTGGCAATGCCTTGAAGTATTTTCTATAACTTTGGACACTTTTTGTATGGCTTTGATACAGTGGTTACTTTGGCCTTCTTTTTATCATCATGCTGTCAATTTAACCATGAAATGATGTTCAAAGTGTAGGATGTGAAAATATGCCAAATAAAATATAAAAAATATTCTGAGATATGTTGTGTTTTTACTGTGCAGTGCAGACAGTTTAGTAATTACAGAATTATGGAGAGTGCCTTCAGCTGCCAGCAGCTTGTTTGTGTCCAAAATCTATACATAAAAACATTTTAGAGCAGTTTCAGTAAACAGGGTTTTACCACAAGGGAAATCCCGTTCGGCACAAGAAACAAAAAGCGGTAAAATGCAAAATTAATTCAATAACGTGCCATCAGTGCCGTACTCCATTAGAATACAATCAAATCCCTTGGCACAGGGATCGATGCGTAAACATCAACAATGCGGGTTTACAGCACAATATCTTTTATCTGTTCATCTGCAGCTGAGTGCAAGAGCAACGCCCATAAGTACGCTCACTAACTGACATGGTTTGATGTGGCGTTTGCGGCAGATTGACATTTGTTCATTTTTTTTTAATTGTCTCCAGTTGATGAGGAATAACATCGTGCAAATTTAAGCATCACTGCCAGATGTTCATGGCCGCTTGCCTGTTTTAATAATGCGCCCGTGAAGGCTGATCAAGTCCAAAATAAATTATAATGTTGAATTGCTCTGCCAGATTTTTTTCAACTGTTACTCCACACCGCTAGGTGGCAGCACCGAAAAAGGAGGTGGCTTCGGCTGTTGGCTCCCACAGATCCAACATGTCAGCGCCCGGACTGTTGCCCTGAACGGCGTGAAGGTTCTCACAGCTGACCGGTAAGATCATTCACTGCTTCGGCTTCGTTCCCTTTTGACAATATCGCGTCTCTGCTCCGAATCTCAAGGATTCATACCGACCTCTGATGCTTCTCGGCTAGCAAACCTGACTGAATTGCTTGTCGTTGCAAACGGAAGAATTCACATGCAAATGGATTTGAAAACGTCGCTGTCAGTTTTCACGATTGTATCGAATGTAACAAATTGCTCCAAATTTCCTGACGTCAACAGTGCTTAGCTTACCTCGCAAATTCCGCATTTCACTCGCCTGTGTTTGTCGTAAATCAGTCGCGGTCACCGCAGAGCCCGAAAATGCCAACAAAACCACAGCACATTGGCCAGAGGCGTGTGTGAGAGTGTGTGATGGAGTGAGTGAGCGAGCGTGTATGAGTATGTTAAGTCACGCAGCATAAAACAAAGCTGTATTTTTATTCCTCTTAATAGTGCATTATATCTTTGAAATGTCATCCCAAGATGCACTCATACACACGCCCCAAAACACACACACACACTGTCTTTCACTCTGTTTGTGCTGCTGCTGTCTTTCTCATCTCTCTTTTCTTCCTCTCTTACTTGAATTTTGAACATACTCATGTGTTTTGATTTGATTTACCAGCTCTAAATGTATTATTTGGTCTAGGAAATGACGATTGTTGCTATCTATCTATCTATCTATCTATCTATCTATCTGTCTATCTATCTCTCTATCTAGTATTTGCTCACTGATGTGTGTGTGTGTATGAACAATATGTCTTGTAACACCTCCCTCAACCCAAAGCGAATTGACCACATCTCCCTCGCCCCCTGCACAGGCCGCGACATCCCCCTCAGAATATGTTTATCACCGCAATCAGCCCGTCACGCAGTGTGATCCAGACCATACCTCCGTCCGTTTGACGGCGTAAACACACCTCACAAACACAATCCGGGCGAAGGCTTTCAGAGGCCGGCGATAAAACACCAGCCAGACCCGAGAGCGTCAGCATAAAACAAACAGGCACGCACGCACACACATTCACGCAGGCTAAAAAAAGAGCGGCTAACTTACGACACCGCATACTTCACACGCATAATACGCATGAATAAATGATCAAGTTGATGCAAAGCGAAAGGCTGACACGCAGATTCATGCTGCAGCATCAAAGCGCGGGCCTCCCGGGCTGTGTGACGTTTTGGCACAGCCCGAGCTGTATATTTGACTAAAGATATTAACTTTGGGATATTTGCATCCCCGACTACATCAGTCGCAGCCAGCGTGTCAGCGAAAAGAAATTGTGCTGTCAATATTTTACGAGCCGCATTTGAATGCAGCTTCAGTGAGATGAAAACAGATTTGGGGCGATATTAAAGCCAGCCCGACAACCAACACCCCGCTGTTGACTCGTCTTGATATTATTGTTGTTGTTATGATTGTTATTGCTGTTGCGATCGGTATATCAAAAACTCATTTGCGTGTCGTCCTGATCTCATCGCCGGAGATTTTCATCCTTCTCCTCTTCCTCCCCCTTGTTGTCACATATTGATCGTCCCGCGTGAATTCTAAACAGATGTACACGTAAGCACATACACGTATACTTACTAGGTGCGAGATTCCAGCTTTACAAGGGAGCTTTTACCCATCATGCCCGGGTTTCATGATGTAACGCCCTCCTGTCATCATGTGTAGCCTGGTTCTTGCGTTTTTCATCTATCTGTCTGTTTTCATTGCCTTTTCTGGGTTCATGGTGCGCTTGAATGATTCTGAACACCACCCGGAGGCGGATACAGTCCCTCTAGCCGCCAGAGTCTAGCGTGCTTCGGGCCTCTGCTCAGCGGGCCGTGGCTAAAAGGAGCCACCAGGGGGCGCTATCACTAAATGCCCAGGCCAGCCTAGCTGGTGCTCCTTTGGATGCGGATGGAGTCGCCAGCTCTCCTCCACAGCCCCGGGGGAGCGTCTGAACTTCTCACCTGATATCCCCTCCTCCCGTGTCTGTATATTCATCCACTCCTCCAGCACTCCACAGGCTTGTCTTGTCTGCCTTGACCTCCTGCGTGGCGCA
>OMPJ01029037.1:2981-20290 GCA_900312935.1 Carapus acus
TCACCAGCCACTCCTCTAATCCTGTTTTCTGTTTCACATGCTCCAGAACAGACTACTATGGGGTTCATTCATGCTTTGAAATAGGCCGCGCGGGCTATTTCATGCATGTTGTGCAATGTGTACAATATGGACGCTTATGGCAGTGTGTGTGTGTTGGTGTGTCTGCGTGGAGACAGACAGATGGGGAGTGTGTTGGTCAGTGCGACCCGCCCGCGTGACACAGATGATGAAGTGCCGGAGCGGCGTTCACACCCCTCCGGAGGTCACTGTGGCAGCCCGGTGCACGAGAGCGACGGGGGAGCGCTAACGCGGCCGTGCTAATGCGGTCTGAGCTCTGCCCGCTCTCAGCCAATCACACCTGTGCTGAAGACAAGCCCCGCCCCCCCAATGAGAGCAATTCATGAGGACTCGTGCCATTTCCTGTGACTTACATATTCAGCTGTAGTTTTTAGAGAGTACGCTGCTAAAACTTCTGCGTAGTGAACATGCTGCAACCTTTCAGTCCATTTAGCGTCTTCCACCACTACTTAAATCCCGCTGTGCTCTGCTAGTGTCTCACCATACCGAGGTAGCAAAACACAATGAGTGACTCAAATAAAGGCTTAAATCGCTGTTGAGCCATGAGTCACACACAGCCCACAGTCAGCATTGGATTGGATTGGCCTTGAACTGCACGACTGAGTGGGGGAAAAAAAACACACCATATATCTATGATTGGATGTAGATGCAGTGGGTATAATTGGAAATACATTTGAAATATATCTACAAAACTGCATGAAATGGTGAAAGGCAGCAATCATCCCAAAACTCTGATAAAAAGCCACAGTGCTTCCTGCTGGTGGACTGTGGCATCACAGTCCTCCGGCTTCTTTTTTGAGGCATCATCTGACAAAATCCATCCCCTCCGGAGCAAAATGGATCCGGTAGCGCGGATTACGTCGGTCTGGGAATGAACAGCCGACAGTCGGTGGACACAATGTCTTTTGTCTAATAGCAAAATGTGGAGGAAAGCGGTGTTTGTCTCAGATGTCTTGAGAATTAGATTGGTGTTGCATTTCCAAGATAAATCCATTTATAAGCACATCCTTTCAGGGTCTCCTTTTTTCTCCGTCAAAGGCAGTTTGCATTCGTGTACGTTCGAAATCCAAATGACGTGTTGATTCAAAGCGCCGGATTAGACGGGACATCTAAATTGCCCGGTCGAAATTGAAAGCGCATTTGGATTCGCTACACGGAATTCCAGTGACACTTTAGATTTTCATTGAGGAAATTTTAATCAAATTCCAATTCCTTCGGAGAGATTCAAGTGACGGCTTTGATTTTTGTCAAGAAAATCTGCGTTTCCGTGACGCCAAACTGTTGCGACACGGAAACACAAACACGCCCCGAGTGCCAACGCGGCCCAGGATGCCTCTCTGCCCTTTGCCAATCCCTTCATCACCGATTACTCCTCAGCTGCATTTACAGTTGATTACACACGTTGGGTGCGGACCAAATGCTCGGCGGTGATGGAAGGAGCGAGCAGATGATGCCGCCGGCCCGGATACATTTATCTCGACACGTGTGGCGACCCTCCCGGGAGAGCGAGGGCAGGGATGGGGAGGGACGAGGGGGAGTGTTTTTCATTTGGAGGCCTCTATAGAAGCTAAACGGCAGCGAAAGGCGGAATATAAGCGTGGAGGTATTTCCACTCCATGTGGCAGCGTAAGTGAGAGGCGACGCGGGAGCTATTTTCGATTGTTATCGTGGAGAGCACGGCCACTCAGCCTGTGATCACCCGGGGAGGGACTAATGATTTCCCTGAGAGGGGCCCCGTTGCAATGGTGGGTGTGGAGGTCTGGAAGTGAGATGGAGCAGAGGGGAGGGGAGGCAGCATGGGGACGTTTACCACCGTCCACGCATCAACATCCAAAAGGCCCACACACATAGAGGTCCTTCCATATTTTCATTCAGATCGTAGAACTGGGGTAGAACCGTGATTGTATCCCATTCGCAAACCTGTAACTTTGGAAGTTGTTCACCTTTAAATTTTTCGTTTGTGTACATTTGCAGCTCAGACATTGACCTTATCTCAAATATTTATAGGTATTTATTCCGGCAGGCAGTAGTTTTTTTGTATGTAGCTGTTGCTGCTATTCTTAGATACCTCACAGAGAAGGTTCATGGATTTAGAGAGGGAAGGCGTGAAGGTTGGTGGTGTTTCAGTTGATGGTTTGAGGGATAGGAGGAGGTAGAGGAGGACGATCTGGTGTGGTGCCCCTCAAGGAGTAAGAGGAAGAATAAGATTGTTGTCATCGACGTCTCTCATTCATCCCCAGGGGAAATTGCTGCTCTCCATTTGCTTCGTCCTCAGTATTTTAGGGGGTGTGGCTCCAGTCAGGCACCCAGGGAGCACTAAGAGGGGACTAAGATTTTGTGCCTCGGGCAGAAAAAAAGGAGTCAACAGTTGCATTTACATGGTTGTTACATTACATGGTCAGATTTTCTTCTATCTGCATTAAGACCATCTCCAAGGGACCTGTGGTCCACTTCATGTAGCTCAAGAATATTTTCATGTTGTTTTGTTTTCAAGATTATACGCATCGTAACATCTGGGTCAGCCCCTCCTCTGTAGCACAAGAAGTGTTAACATTTATAGGTTTCGACGAGGATGGGATTCCAACCCCCATGTGGAGAGCAGAATGGATTAGAATTCCGTAGCCGTAGCTGCTCAACCACCTCGGCCTAGCCCTAGACGTTGGAGCTCTTCTCTGAGAAGAGGACAACCGCTCAGGAATGAAATGTTGACTGTATATTCATATGCAGTTTACACGACATGCTGGATGGGTTTCTGGTTTCTATTTGAAAAGTTGATCGGTTCTAAATGGAGTGAAAATTTCTCTATTTGCTAAGTTTTTCAATCCGGCACATTAATTCAGCGAGAGAAACCAAACCTCTGCTCTCTGTTCCCGAGCCTCTTTTTCCTGAGCGAAATGCACCGAGGCAATTTGAATGAGGCAAACACTTTGATATGGTAATAAGTCATATCATCCTGTACTTTATCAGGTTGCTGATGTAACCTTTCACAGTCCAGCAGTCATCAGAGCAGCTCGCTTGGCGCCGAGGAGGAGGAGGAGGGGGAGGAGGAAGGCGGCGGGGCCCCCTGCGCAGGTGTGCCCCCCCCAATAGAGGTGACGTGTGTGATTGGCGGTGTAATACGTGCTGCAGAGAATAGTGGAAACAGCGCTGCAGTAATTTCTCGTGTCAGGGGAGACTCGGCTGACTGCTCCATTTTGAAGAGGCTAAAAAAGAAGAGTGAAAAAAAAAAAAAAAGAAAGAAAAAGTCTGAGCTCAGCCGGGGAATAGTTACTCAGTGATAACAGGCTGTCTGGCTGATTGATACACTCTCAGGCTCGGTTAGCATTTAGCTCTTTGTGCCTCCGCCTTTCTACGAATTTCACAAAAGACAAACGCAATAGCGGTGAAACCACATCATGTCTGATTGTCACACAATTCAGGCGGTCGGGAAGTTTTGAAGTCTTCATTTCACCATATAAAAGGCTCCAGACTTCTGAGTTGGGGTCCATTGAAGAGGCTGAATTCTGCGGTGTGAAAATAGATTTTGAGCTGGGACAACAGCAACCAAAAGCCAACAAAAGGAGCCTGAGTCGCACTCAAACGTCCATCCCAAGGACAATGTGTATTCCCTTATTTTGACACCTCAGCCCAGTTCCGCTGACGGGAAAAAAAAAGATTTAAAACCACATTAGCATCATCACAGACTGAACAAAAGCAGCGGCTGCAAGTTAGCCTCAAAGGAAAGATTCAGTTAAACCAACGTCATTATTTCTCTCCTCTGCACAGCGTTGAAGATGAAGAAAAAAGCTCTTTCACTCTCGATGAAGATGTTGACAAACGCCAAAGTCTCGCTTCCATCTCTCCACAAACAAAGGGGGCCTTTGTAACACCAGCCACGATCTGCCTCTCTGCCTCTTTTTCTTCGTTCAGAGCAGCTGCTTAAATGCAGAGGATGCGTTAGCGTGACAGACACGTAAACACACGCGCCCAGTCCAAACTATGGCTGCCGCTGACAAGCTAATATCAGCAGCGGGCGGAACGCCACGGCGGGAATTTCGGCGTGTTATGCTGAGTGACACCACTCTGCCGGAGATGAAGGGCCCCGAGCGAGTGAGGGAGGGAGAGGATGAGGAAGGAGTGGCGGAGGGGTCATGGTCAGCACGGCCACCTCTTGTGCCACTTCATCCATTCCAAGCATATTGTGAGGTAAGAGGATTGAATTTTTATGGAGATGGATTCCATCCACTGTAACTCCCTCTCCACCCCTCCCTCCATCCCTCCATTCCTCTTTCCCCACCTGCCTCCCTCTCTCCATGCGGCGTCCCTCCTGTGTTGTATTTTGTATTTATTTCCCGGATTCTTTTCTGTTTGTTTATTTGTTTTGGCTCTGTGACAAGCGACGTGCAGCCTCCTCCTCCTCCTCCTCCTTCTTCTCCTTCTCCTTTTTTCTATTTATTTTTTCGTCTCTTTGCTCTCTTCTTACCTCACCAACGCGCCAGTCATCTCCCACTGCACATCTCCGTCCTGTCTTTATTCAGTCACATCAGGAGCTACGGGATCCAAATGTCAACAAACAGTACATATCTCGTAACCTGTACATTGCAAAGGAGGGTCGGAGGCTGTGTGTGTGAGTGTGTGTGTGTGAGACTGAGACTGAGGCAATAATGGACTTTACCGGGCTTGTTTGTTTAAAATGTCGCGATTCCCTCCTGCCTGTTGTCCCCTGAATGTGAAGATGGTTGCTCTGATTTACTCCTTGCTACAGTGGCACAAACAGAGTTTTGGATTTGTATTTAAATGCGTCAGGAGTGTGAGGAGTTACAGCTCCCCTGAATGTGTAGGCTGGACCGTATATCTACGATAACTTCCGTAGTTGTAATGTGAATATAAAACCGTAATACTGTATCGTCTAAAATGATAAGTTTACAGCACCATTTTGAAATGAGTAGGGTACATGTGGATCTGAATCTTAACCTGGTAGTCTTAGCAGATATGATTTATGCATCATTAATACTTGTATCAATAATTGAGCGTTAACTCATCAGAATTGTGATTAGGCTCAGAGTAGCACTGGTGTTCAGGGTCATTTAGCGACATCGGAATGAAAGACCCAAAAAACTAACTCCAGAAAATCGGAAATGTACAAGGTAGAAATATAGGGTGGGGGATTTTGTCGTACCCTTCTGTCAGAGGAGCGATAAAATATCAGAATGTACCCTTTGAGTGAAATCATTTGCCGAATGAGAGAATGCCTCCTCTCGTAGTACAGAGTGTCACCAAAGTGTTTATTGTTCTGCTTCCAAGCACTTCTTCCAGAACCTGTGTGCACGTGATGCCTCTGAATGATGCTGCTGATTATTTTCTATTCAAATTTCTCCCCCCTGGCATCGTCGGAGGTCTGTCGGCGTCCGGCAGCGATTCAGCTGTTGTGTCTATGAGCGGCTCATTCAAACTCATTGTCTCGTCCAATCACACTCATTGTTCGGGCCGGAGCGTGGCGGCGCGTTCGGGGGTCAAACGGATTCAAACGCCAAGAGGTCGGAGAGGTCTCGGCATCCTGCGACAAACTTTCTCCCAGCCCCCTGGATGTCTCTCGCCATTGCGCTCACCCTCCTGCCTTTGTCCCGGTGCAGCCATCAGAGCGAGAAACACCCTTTTTGATCCTACAGAGAAGTAACAGTTACAGTTGCACCTATTCAGGACTTGAAAGGGAGAGGCTAAATCGGTAGAATGGAGAACCACCCGGTAATCATGTTGTGCATTCTGGGTGTCTCGCCGCTGGAGAGGGAAGAATAGTACGGCTTGATTGCCACCGGCAGGGACATTGCTTTGTTCCTCTTACAGCGATCTGTCTGGCAGCTTTGCACTGGAGGTGAGGCTATCGGCAGCGCGGAACTGAGGCTCCGCTCTTCGGTTTCCTAAGCCCCGGTCTGTATGAAAGCGTGCATTCCACACCTTCCTGCTGTTTCCGCCCCTTATGTGTCACATTAAAACCTTCATCAAATGGAGATGAAGCTGCTCTGTAGGGTTCATATGTTTATAAATCTGATTGTGATGGAGACGGCGTCTCGTTGCCACCAACCTCAGTGCACATCACTGGTCTGAGGCACTGCCGCTGGGTGATGAAACGGTCCACAGGGGGCGTATTCCTTCCACCACTTCTCTAACGGACCCCTTTGAGCCATCACCAAAGACAACTTCAGACATCTTTTCATGGGCTCTGTCGGCATCATGAAAGCCGAAGCCAGACCCCAAAGACTCGGTGGAAGGACGTGGAGGCAGCCAGACTTAGACCAGTCTTATCTGGGCTCTTCCAGCAGTTCATGTTGGAAGGATTAGTCCCTCGATGGGGTTGTTGAAGAACAGTTAGATCTTTTGTTTCTTTGCATTGTACACCCTGTGGCACCTATGTAAAACAGCTGATCCAAGAGGGGCCTGGACTGTGTAGCATTTGCTAATGACGTCCATGGAGGGCTTTTATCCTTCAAATAACTCTGGATAGTTCTTGACCTTTTAAAGCAAACCGGCCGGGCGCTGTTGCACCACGAATTTGTTATGAGGCGTCTGGACTCCCCTCATTTCGCAGTCGTGGGCTAAATCTGAAGCATCTGTTCTCAAGAATATTTTTCCTTTTTTCCCCCCACTGCCTACTTGAACCGTTTGTCTGCTTGAGATGGCGATTTGTCATCGTAGTTGACGGCAAGTCCACTGTTGCACTGCCATTTTTTCATTTGATTTCCCATAATCCCAGCCAATGGCCAGTTTCCCCTCTCTCGCACACTTCCTCCATCTCCTCAACCCCCCTTCCCGACAATGCCACGTGGCTCCGTTGCCCTTGGGCTGAAGCTCATAACTCATGTCTTCCTTAGAAATGCTACATCCAGCCAAAAACGTTGGGTAAGCACTTAGCACCTTTCCATTATTAGCCTCCATCTGATCCCTGACTTCTTCGTCTCATAATTAATGAGACCAGTTGGATTTTGTCCCCTGTGCAGCAGTCACTTGTACTCACCGTTGTATCTGCTCTGCCTTTTGTGTGAGTGTGTGTATATATATGTGTCTCTTTGGCCGATGTGTGTTGGGTTGCAGTTTGTCTGGAATCTCGTTCTGGAAATCTCTCGGGAAGGAAGGCTTTGCCACAAGCCTGCTCCGGCCTGGTGGATTCAGCCTTGGAGAAATTGCAGCGGGTGAACGAAAGGTGTTGCACATTTGGTGCTTACATATTCCAGAAATGTATGGGACCCCCCTTTTAAACCCTTAAACACACAGGCTACACCGCCTCCTCTCCGGCGTTGGGGTGCTTGAATCCATCCCAGGTCCCCTGTGGCTGCCTCCTCTCCAGATCATACGGTCGTGAACCCCAGCTCTCCCCTTTATTTTTCCTCTTCTTTTCTTCCAGCTCGTATCTTTTAAGGCCGATTCCTGTTGCTCCCGCTGTTGCTCCAATTGTTGCTGCCGCTGTGCAGCCTGGTAATGATGTCATAAAACTAACTAGGTGATGCCATCAAATTAACAGCAGTGCCTATTCTATAAACAAAGCTAAAACTGTGATGGCACCTGAGCTGCCAGAGCTCCGGCGACACTCTTAAAAGGTCCCCACAGCAAGATGTAAGCATTTACAGAGTTATGCTACATCTGTCTTTGAATCGCTCCGGCATCGCTTCCACGTTTGGGTCCTTAATAGCTCGACCGCAGGAGGGGAAAGCGTTCCCCAAGATTATGGACACGCTGTCGTGAAAGCGTCCAAACACACTGCCTCTGTGCGTGTGTTTTCTCTGCTTTAATGGTGTCGTTTGAAGGGTCCCGGGGAGGTGGTGTCATGCTTGGCGTCAGGCGTTCCCCAACCTAGCAAAAGCGGCGGAAAAAGAGCCGAGAAAGTTTGCGATGAGCATTTTGCGCCTCCGTCCAGCCCCTTTGGTAGCCCATCCATTACGCGATGTGATAAAAATGAATTTTATGACGCCGCCGTAAAACAAACAACACATTAGTAAGTTTAATACCAGATTTTATTGAAATCAATTAGAGCGTATCACTTACCAGTCTCATTACCATCTTGTGAACACTTCACATTCCTGCTCTTGTTGCCGTTTTTTAAATGCGTTTGCAAAGTTTTGGAGAAGTGCGTTGCCAAGAGTCTATCGAAGGCCACCTGGCAGCCGTCACGGCCGGATTGCTCTCCTCTTTTATCATAGCCGTAAGATGGTTTCATGTCTGTGTCCTCCCAGAATGCAGCGAGCACCTATGAGCAAGGCACTGAACTCTGAAGCGTACCCCAAGTGTCTGATGACTCAAGTGAGGGGAACAATTCACCTGTCATGGTGGATAAAACCAAAACAAAATGATAAAATCTGCCACTTATCATCTACGGTTTTATCAAACGAGCAGATGGCCGACCGTCATGTATATTTTGCATTGACTAGTTGGAATGTTTTGTTGTTGCGTGTCAACTGAGGACATAGAACACACACACCACTCCTCTCACGCCGATTTTCACTGGGCTCCACACACACTCGCCCAAATTCCTTTGTGGTACCCATCTGAGGTTCTACCTGTTATATCCAATCTAACGCCGCGAGCCCCACTGTGGCCCGAAGCCCGATGGCCGCCCCGAGTTTGTTTTGTTACCCACGGTAACGGCATCGTTTGAACGGGAATATTCATTCTGACCCGGTCCAACCGCGTTCCTGCTGGATTCACAGGTTGATGGTGTGTGGCGGATTGAAAACAGGACGTTCCTTTTTCGATCAGAGGGCGACAGGGATGTGCGAGTTGTGTGGCACTCGGTCGGGCAGAACTTTTACACCCGCTACAGACCGCTGCATCCGCATCGGCACTGATTGTGGATTGTGGATTGACAGAACATTGATATTCGGAAGGGGCCAGCAAGTTTGTTGAGCATTGACACAACAAAGGCCCACTTTTTCTACCAGCAAGTGTATTCTACAGAATACATTAGTATAATCAATAATTCTAATGAAGTCTCTGCGTGCTTGCTGTGTGCAACAACATGTATTTGTGCGGCTCATTAACATGTTGCACGGGCGAATTTGCTGCATATTTTGGCAGTTTGATCTCTTTTAACGTTGCCGCAGCTGCCTGGCGGCGTGTGGCACTCCTGCTTGTTGTGCAGACTTTTACATTTATCAAAAGTGTTGTGCTTCTTCTGTTCCATTAGCGACAGCCCGCAATGTTTCTGCCTCCATTGTCTGCCGCTGCCGGCTGTTTATTGCAGTATCACATTTGACAGAACTTTTGTCCTCCCGCGAAAAAAAAATAAAATGGAATCGCCTGGGTGATGTTAGAGCCGTCAGGACTCTTCCTCCTCCTCTTCCTCGCTCACTAAAGTACACCCCGATAAAGCCGGAACATCCGCGGGCTTTGCACACACACACACAAAAATGGTGGGCAAAACCACAACAAAAACCCCATGTACATGAGCACATGACTCCATAATGAAGTTTAATTAGAAATGAATTAATTATTTATGCATCTTCAGCATGGGAGAACAGCATGTTTGCTGTGTTAATAAGTGTCTGACAAGCTGTCACATTTTGGCTCGGGAGGTAGAGACCACAAGATGGTTGGTTTTTGATTCCAGGCTCCTCCCAGAGCGACTGTGTGTGTGTCTTTGAGCAAGGCACTACAGCCCCAAGCCACTCATTTCTGTGTGTGTGTATGTGTATTTTGGGGCGGTTCAGGTCAGTAAAGAGTAATGGCCGCTGTGCCACAATGTATTGGAGCTCATCCTGCACGTACAACCCAAACTGCATCCCGACTGAGAGTCAGAATCCCAAAATAGTTCCATAAACAACAAAGCGCTGCTTTAGGTGAGGGGCGCCCAAAGCCTCTCATCCGTGTTACAACTTCTGACAGGCACGCCGGCACCATAAAGACAATTAACACGTAAGAGGAGTGAGCACGGATGCAAAGGTGACGGCCAAATCAAAGATGGAGGCCGCGGAGGATTAAAACGTTAAATGTCAAACAAATCTTAAAGCAAGCGTTAAATGTCAATCAATCTTTAATTCATGCGTCTCAGCCTCCCCCTGTTGTCATTATGCACACTGTCTGCTCCGCCAGGCCCCCTGTGTGTGTACACTCGGTGTGTGTGTGTATGTATGTGTGTGTAGAGGGGTGCAGGGGGGGGATTTAAAGCACTACCTTATACTCCTTGCTAATTTAATCATGCTGGCATCCTACGACGGCTTTACAAGACATGCTCACGGCTAAAGGTCTTGGCACCCTTCCACAACACAGCATGCTGGATCTCCCTCACACGCACACACACACATACAGTACGCACACTGACGATGTCTATGCATGGTTATTGTTGTGTAATAGCAAAAAAAGTCAACCATAGCGCCATGAATCAGGTCGCGGAATGTCTGAAATTGGAAAAAATTTGTGAAGGAGCGTTTTGCTAAGCAGTTTTTAGGAGGAAAACTTCAGAAAAGCAATCAGGAAAAAGCGTCTTAGTGCCGCTTTGGTGCCGGGATGAACATTTTTTGAGGAGGAGCATGTTGCAGCTGCTGCAGGCTGGTGTCATCCGCTCACATGCTGCGCTGTGGAAGTGTGGAGACACCCTTCGACCTACACAAGGGTGTGTGTGTGTGTGTGTGTGTCGGGGTGTGTGTGTGTGTGTAGCGCCAGGTTCATATGTCACTCCACGGGACGTTATGGCGAGAGCTGACTTTGTGACAACCCACTTTGCGCTGGCAGCGTGTCAAAGCGTGTTTGTGTTGGTGCCTGCACGAGTGTACGGCTCCGTGCACACGTGTTTACGTGCGTGACAGAGGGAGAGGGAGAGAGGGATGGAGAGAGAGGGAGAGACAGAGGGATGGAGAGAGAGACAGAGAGAGAGAGGCAGAGCGCCGAATCACCTCCACCCTAGCGCGAGTCGCATGGAAATAGCCTCTCACCGTTAAACGAGCCCATCCTTCAGAGTACAGCTTTCCTCTGCATAATGGCTCTGCCTTTGGGGCAGGCGCGCACACACACACATGCACACACACACGCGCACACACACACACACCAGAGAAACAGAGTTTCAGATCATTAATCTCTGCAACACCCACCCCTTAACCCCCACACCCCGCCGCCACCACCAAACTAGCTCGACTGTCTTCACTCCCTTTGGCAAAGTCACGGCTGTCTGCTCTGACCATCACATGGCCACGTCCATGTGTTTTGTGTGGGTTGCGTGTGTGTTTTATGCATGTGTGTGTGTATCTGTGTGTGTGCGTGTGTGTTAATCTCTTTCTTGAAGTGCCGGCGGGCAGTGACTGTGTTCACACATGTATCTCGACGTTTGTGTGTATCGGTGAAGGAGAAAAGAAGGAGCGACTCCTTCGGTGTGTGTGTGTCTCATGTGGACACCGGTTGGGGACACTTATGTGGACGTATATGTTTAGATTTGAAGTATTAGGCCAGGGCGACTCCTTTTTCCCGCCACGCCTTCTGTCTTTGCATATTTCTAAACCAAGCGCTCTGATGAAATGGTATTTAAAAACGGTCACTTGTAGCGTAATTAGCATAGCACGGGCATCGTGGTGGGTCTTATCTGGCGTGCAGGGTAAATAATAAAAGATTTCGGATGTGTTTCAAACGCAGCCCATCGGTCACGTAGCGTATAATGTATGCTTCTCATTAATTCCACATTAATCACCCACCACCGACAATGCATCATCCCCATTCTTATGTGGCAACATGCCATAGGATTTAATGAATTAATTTACTAACAATACAGTAATTTTCGAAGATATTTCTCCCCCTGGCTGTAGCTGTGTCATTAATCTAAATAAATTATAGAAGGGGCCATGTGTGGCGAGTTACAGAGTAAGAATAAACCAGCATCGGCAGCAGAAAGTGGATAGAACGAGTGTGTGATAGCGATAATGATAGTGTGTGTGGTGTGTGTGTGTAGGCTCCAGTCAGCAAGTCAGCATGCAGGTCAACATAAATGCTTTAATGACTCGGATAAAAATATCGGACCAGCCTAAATGTGAGACTTCAAGTAATATGTGACGTGTTTTCGGTCCAATACCTCAGCTCATTGGCCGATAAAGACTTTTCAAAACAAAGTCACGTCCCAAAGAAGGAGAAAAAAGTACAGCGCAGCAACGCGGTTACTCGCGACAGCAATCGTCTCTCCAGCTTCAGTACAGCAGCGGAGTCCTTCTGCCCAAACGTGGAGCTGTTTGCGAATAAAGACTTTGCGCCGCGGGCTGGGTGAGATCCCTCACCTGCGGCCGCAGATTAGAGAGACAAATTTGAATACCGAGGCTACGCCGTCGCCACCAGCAGCCGCAGCCTCATCCTTCTTCTAATCCTCTCTGTGGGACCATGTCGCTGCCTCCAAGGTCATCCTCGCAGCTTGTTTAGTCTGAGCAAAGCCCGACGTGATAAATGGAGCCCGCTCCGACGCGAGACTGGCTTGTATATGTAATAGATCTTTAGCTGGAATGGCGTGACAGTGCAGCATTCCGCAGCATTCCTGGCCACATCTGTCCGTCATAAACCACGGGCGATGTTTCTCGGCTGATTCAATTTGAAGGAGTCGATCAAAGTGTCAGTCATGTTTATAATGTGCTTATAATGCATCATCCTGGGTTACGTAAGGTGTCAGTCAGAGAGCCGCTATCGCCCCCCTGTCACGTGGCCGGTTTATTCATCTCTCATCTTTATGACTGATTTATAAATACGCTGGATTAAAAACGCAGAGTTGTTTTGCTAGAAAAGTTACCTGGCACCAGTTGTAAAAGATTGAGATTGGCAAGGATTGAGTAAGATCTCATCTGGAGGAGCGATATTCAAACTGTGGTAAAGGCGGTGGAGCCTCGACTCACACCTGCAGGCGTCCCTGGTCTGTGTGCGCCCGCATCCCCCAAACATCTGCATTGTTTTCATAATTGGATCCGACGTCCCAGCGGCTCCAGGCCGCAGACGAATCGCAGTCTGACGGCCGTCTGTCAGATTAGCAGGTCTCCTGTAACTTGCCCTCCCTCTCATCTGCGTTCTTCTGGGGCTGAAAACTCATAAATCTGTTCCTGGTTATCCACTATTCTGCCTGAGTTAAACTGGGATAAAACAATCTCAGGCTCTCAAATCTCAATCTGCTCCCGGGAGGCTTCGAAGGCATCTTATCAGTCGATCCTCCTCCCGGACCTCTGAAAAAAACCTTCTGGTGTTTGGGCTTTGAACCAATACCCTTCAGGAAAGATTCTTGAATACAAAAACAAATAACAGAAGGTTGCTGGTTCAACTCCAGGCGCCTTAATGAGCTGACCACTACTCAGGATGAGGATGGGTCAAATGCAGAGATGCAATATCCCCCACGGATCAGTAGAGAATTTCAAAATAAAAGATAAAAAATTGGTTAGGGCAGGGGTCGGCAACCCAAAATATTGAAAGAGCCATATTGGACCAAAAAAGTAAAAAACAAACCTGTCTGGAGCCGCGAAAAAATGTAAAAGCCTTATTAAATTAAATTAAATTAAATTAAATTAAATTAAATTAAATTAAATTAAATTAAATTAAATTAGATTAAATTAAATTAAATTAAATTAAATTAAATTAAATTAAATTGTATTAATGAATCAAATATTTGTTCTTAACATTTTTACAGCATTGGAAAACGTTGAGAATCTTTTTGTCACATTTTTCCTCCCAGAAAAACCATATTAAAACAAAAACATTACATTTTTCCCATTTTTATCCATTGTCACACATTTTTGAAAATGCCCCAGGGAGCCACTAGGGCGGCGCTCAAGAGCCGGATGCAGCTCCAGAGCTGCGGGTTGCTGACCCCTGGGTAGAGGTGAGTGAAACTTGAAATCTCTAAATCCACAACATTTCTACTGTGCATTCTATAGGCATAATGTGTGTGTGTGTGCTCAAGGAGACAGCGACCGCTCTGGGCAGCGTGTGGGACGACACCCTGACACCTTCAGTGTCTGTCCTGATGAGACAATATGAGACTAGACAGGCAATTTTCCTGCCCGGCAGCCATTACTAGATATTTCCCAGACTTCCGCCTAACAGCAGCATAAAGATGGCGTAATAATTGTGAGGCGATAGGGGGGAAAAATGCTTTTCCATTCATTGACGGAGCGCCCCTCCAAATTTTACAGCTTGTAATTGCATAATTAGAAATCGATTAAGCAATTACAATACGTGTCCGGCCAGTATAATTTAATATGAGGATCCAGATAAAGGGAAGGGATAATGCAGCCTTTGTCTGAGGCAAATCCAGGCGCTGGAAGGAGAGAGAAAGAGAGAGAGAGAAAAGCTCCGGATTCCCCCAACACACATAGACTCACACACACACACACTACCTTCACTTTTTAAAGCGGGCTGCTGGAGGGAGAGGAGCTGCAACTTCCCGTGTCAGATTAGGGTTATCGGAACGCAGTCCAGAACTATTATTATTGTGACTAATGCCGCCACACACACACACGCGTGCCTGTGCATACGCACACATGCGCACGTTATTTATAGGCTTATCAAGCATTTATAATTTTAGATTCGCTGCGCTGCAGGGCAGTTCGCTGGCAGACAGATTCCTCGTGGGCAATTTGGCCCTATTAAAATTACAAGAAGCAAATCCGAGGTCACATCTTAAGCAAATACGCAGTGTGAGGAAATGTGGATTTTACATATGAAGAGGAAATGGAGGAGGAGGAGGAGGAGAGCAGGAGGGGATGAAATGGAACGATGGCGCAGCCTCTGCCGTGGTGACAGAAGTGAAAATTATGGTCAAATATGGAAACTGAAGTGTGTGTTTGGCTGATTTGAGGACTTTGTAGAGTAACAAGCAGTGTTGAGAGAACAGAGTCTCTGCTCGGAGCAGAAGCGGTCGTTAAAGTAAACAAAAAGCTCTCAGTGCCGGTCTGTGCAGGGAGCAATTAAGAGATGTTTGTACCTAATTGGACTTATTTAATTTCCCTGTTTTGACCTGGGACACATACATAGCAGTAAACGGCCATCAGGGTCATTTAGACGCCCATAACCTAGCGTAAATGCGTTTATTTCAATGTGTTTGAATCTGTGATGCATGCTTATTATTGATTGAACGCAGAGGTCTTCCAGCGTGCTGGCCGCAGTAGCGCCTCTTCCCAGAAATCATTTACAGAATTCACACCGCAAGCTGCTCTCGAGACACTCAGCAGAATCGATTTAGTGGATTTCTGCAGACACACGTGGCTGCGTCATGTTTGCCACAGGCGGAGTTTGGGCTGAGGGACTCTTTATGTCTTTAGGACAACTTGAAATAGGCCACAGGTATGAATATGCTAGAATATTGGCTTTTTTTCAGTATTTGCTCGCTGGGATTCACTCACAGTACCAGGTGGAGTTCAGGCTAGTGAGGCAGATTTGGTGGCAAATCCGTGCCTGTCTGCAACAGCCTCAGTCCACTGGCAATTGAGGCAATAGAGATGAGAACGTTTCTGATTCGCTGCCAGGACCGCACTGTGCACTATGGTTAGGCCCCGCCCATGCAAGGGCCTCTTCCGAACCATGAATGTCAGTGCATGGACTGTCTGTTTTTTCCTGTAAACTCCATGTTGATGCCTTTTTCCAAAATGCTCCAACTTTGTCTCATCTGACCAGAAAACATTTTTCCAAAACGTTTTTGGTTTTCTCAGGTAAGTCTTGGCAAACTCCAGTCTGGCTTTTTTGTGTCTCTTGGTCGGTAGTGGTGTCTATCTAGGTATCCTACCATAGAGTCCCTTTTCACTCAGATGCCAACTGATAGTACGGGTTGACGATGTTGTACCCTCAGACTGCAGGACACCTTGAACTTATTTGGATGTTCTTAGATTCTTAGGAAGGTTCTTAATCCACCATCCGCACAGTCTTTCGTTGAAATCTCTCGTCAATATTTCTTTTCCGTCCACATCTAGGGAGGTTAGTCACAGTGGCATGGACTTCAAACTTCTTGATGACACTGCACACGGTATACACAGGAACATTCAGGTCTTTGGAGATGGACTTGTAGCCTTGAGAATACTTCCTCACAATTTTACTTCTCAAGGCCTAAGACAGTTCCTTGGTCTTCTTTCTCTTCTCCGTGCTCAGTGTGGTACATACAAGGACACAGGACAGAGACTGAGTCAACTTTAAGTTTGTGTAACTGACTGCAAGTGCAATTCAGTTATTGCCACCACTGTCATGTGCCGAAGGTAGGTAACAGGTGTCGTTCATTACACAAGATAGAGAAGCATCCCATGATTTTTCAAGGGATGCTAATACTTTTGTCCACTCCCTTTTTTATGTTTGGTGTGGACTTATTCAATTTTGCTTTTTGACAATCCTTTTTGTGGTTTTCCATCGAAGAGAAAAAACGGAACATTTTAATATCAAAGCATTTGTAACTGAAATCATTTTCTGGAGGAAATTGAGCATTATCTGACAGGATTGCAGGGGTGACAATACTTTTGGCCAGTGCTGTATATTCAAAGCATTTCTGAATTCTTTTGCCTAATGACACAGGCCACATTGTGCCCAACAGTCAAGAACCAGTTTGTGTAAGATTAGAGTGGCGGCCCAAGCCAGAGGTGCAGCACCTCAGCCAATCAGGAGAAGCACCCCACCTGAGGCCCAACCCGTGAACGCAGGTGTGCAGCCTACCTGGTGGTGATTTAAGGAGTCACGCCAGAGGTTGTAGATGTGTTTCTCTGGAACACATATACTAAACATGGAATGATACAGAGAAGATTAGCATGGCCCCTGCGCAAGGATGACACGCATATCCGTGAAGCGTTCCATATTTTCTTGATACTTTTTTTGGTGGGGGGTGTTGGGCAGCTGTTGGCACCAACCCAACGTCCAAAACGGACGCCTATGTGCAGTCATTTTGGAGGGAGAGCTAGAAACTCTGTTTGAGAGAGCTCCAAACCTTAAGGCCAGCTAACCCCAAATAGAGCTGCAAGCCTGCGTACACACTCCTTTGCATAAAGTGAACACTTTGCAAAATTGTGCTAGAGTGAGACACTCCATTTTGGAGAGTTCAGAATGTTTGGCCTTGGTAACCACAAGTAGTATGTGTATGTTGTTGACAGTGGCTGTCGGTACTCCCCAAGTCTTGTCTTGGTAGGACAATGTGGTGTCCTGCTGGCGGGGACGAGTCCAGAGGGGCACTGTAGCAAGGTCCTCTTTACTTTTGTCAGGAGGTAGAGCGAGAGACACACAAGGTTGTGCGAAAGTACTCTGTATTCAGAGGTATTTCTGAATTCTTATGCCAAATAAGACAG
>OMPJ01029042.1:0-20476 GCA_900312935.1 Carapus acus
CTCATGTCCTGTATATACGCAAATACCCAAACGATCCCCAGTTCTACAAACAAACACGCAAGTTTGCACACACCCACACTCACTCATTCACTTACTCTCTCTCTCTCTCTCACACACACACACACACACACACACACACACACACACACACGCCGTGCTGGGATTGAGCCCGTTCCAAAGCCCGCGGTGGGCCATGTGCCGATGCGCGGCCCTGGGGCCTCTCGGTTCCAGAGACTGCAGATGACTTCTGCGGGCGACCACCTATCTCTCCCTGAGGTCCCGTCAGTCTGAGGCCCGGCGTGGAACCACAACCTCCATGAGCAAACCCGTCCATTCTTTAGTCACGCTGGTTTGGTTGCGGGGAGAGAGTGTTTTGATCGCGATAGAATAATTGGGAGAAATGACGGGCGACGTGTAATCTTTGCGATGGGCCGCGTTCTCAAATGAGCTCTGTTTACTCCATGACTTGAGCGGGGAACCCTTGTAGAGTCTCTGCGAGCGGCCATGAATGATTTAATTTTTCTTTGTTTCTGTAGCCTTAGCGGGCAACATGTGCACGAGATGGAAAAAGTAAAGACCGAGGAGTGCAAACCGCTCACCAAACTCTGTGTGGTGGTATTGGTGGTGGTGTGTTGTTAGAGGAAAAGTGTGTTGAGACAGAGTGTGCTGAACACACACACTCAAGAAGGGGGAAAAAAATGAAGAAGAAGAGGGGGGAAAAAAAGCAGCTGCAGCTCTACGCAAAGCAGTCAGGCCTGAAGTCAGGAGGTGTGTCACAGTGAGTGGAGCGGGCAGGAGATTATCATCAGCTCAGCGCCAGAGGAGGGACAAACTCAAAAGGAAGGTCTCGTGAGTCGCAGGGCTGAAAGACACGAGTTCTCTCAGATTGCCCGGACAGACATGAGTTGTTTTCATGGTGAGGAGCAAGAATTCGATTTCGGCTCCGTGTTTGAGTGCAGCCAAGGTGTGCAGCTGAGGGAAAGAGGGAGAGGTGAGTGCTTCTTGACAGACTTGCTGTTTTGTTCATTTAATCCTTGGATGCACAACCTACCAATACCTACACTCTTTCACAAGTGGGTTTATCTGAGCCCAATTAAAATAATCGAACTACTGAGAATTTTCCCAAAATGAATAAAAACATAAATAAAGAAAAATACTGTCTCAGATCACAAACATGTTTAATGAGAAATACCTGGAATATGAATATTTCACAATTTTTCTTTGTAAAGATTTTGAAGAATGACAAACCCTGGAGTCATATTTGACCCCACGCGTGCATCTAAGGGTTAAAGGAAGAAGAGGGAGAAAACAAAATGATGAAAAATGTACGATCTTGCTGTTTTATTCAGTGTAACTTATCTACTTTGCTTATGCAAAGGAACAATTCCTGCTCAGTAGAATCAAATCAATGTTTGGAAAATTTTGACATTCTTTGCCATCTGGCAGCTTGATCCTAGTGGATTTGTCCAAGTTACCAAAGCTTCATAGGTTACTTTGAACTGGTGGCATATCGCCTCATGGTGCGATACACATGCATAGCATAATCACCTCTGGAAATAGACGCCATAAACTAATTTTAGACGGCCTGCCCACATATCGGCGCTGTGTGACAGATTCATCTTTTCATGTGATGCGCACGGTTGTGGTTTTACAGATATAGCACACGGCGAGGAGGGGAATGCCCTTCGCTGGCTCTCAGATCTAACGGCCTCTCGCCCCGCTGACATTATCAATGAAAGGCAGACTCGAGGTTTACCATTCTTAAGAAAACATCCAGCCCAGAGTTGACTGAGTGACTGAGGACTCATACCGGCCCTGCGAGTTTCCGGTAACTCGGTCTCTGAGTCGGAGCGCTTGTCTGTCGACGGTTTCTGACAGTACTTCACAGCTCTGTTTGTGTGTGTGCACGTATGTATGTGTGTGTGTGTGTGTATCGTGGGTCCATGTGTAGTGCTGCAGCAAACTCTCTTTGACTTAATCACAAGCTCGGAGCGATGCAAGAGTGCTGTCAGTTTTCCACAGGGGAGGGCCTAATTCACTCGGTGAGTGATGCAATCAATCAAATAAAGCATCCATCAGCGCTGCTGGAGGAACTCCTGTAGAGTACATATGACAGCAGGGAGTGCCAAATAGACTCCGAGTCTGAGAGGAGACCATCAAACAAACACACCGCCTCGCCTGTGCAACGTGTGACTACACAGCCGCCGCAAAGATCAGCTCTGTTCCCTCCTAGATGGGCTCGGGGCTGCGAGAGAGAGGGAGACAGAATGAGTACAATAAGGCTGAGATACTTCTCCGAAATGGGAATTTAATTTGTTTAAAGAGTCTGAGCTGTTTGTCATGAATATAAAGCCAAAAATGATTTGTTTTGCCCAACTTCGTATGTGTGTATGAGGACCGATTTCACTTTGCGGTTCCGTTTGAGTAGATTATTTAGTACTTTTTAGATTGCGCCACTGATGATCTGCTGCCAACTGACGTTTGACTGTTTGTTACAGAACTGTGTGTCCCACTGTGTGTTTTCAAGCCTTGAAATGCCTGTTGGACATTTTATTAAATCCATATTCTCTCCCACCCCAATATAAGCAAAATTCTACCGATGGCTAGGCGGAGATTCTCAGTCCATGTATCTCAAAGTCTGCCTCTTCCTCTTTTCTCCTCCTTTTTCAGAGGCGTACAGCTACACTCCAAATGTCAGCTTGTCCCTTCCCCTGGGCATGGGAAACCCCTGTTTGGCCACCCAGTACCACACCTTGCAGTCCAGCCCCATCATCTCCGTCTCCTCCTGCCACCAGGCAGGCTACGGCACCCAGAATGAGAACCACATATCTTCAGGGTACTATGTACCCCATGGCCTCAGACCCAACGGGGCCCCGGCGCTGGAAAGCCCTCGTATAGAGATCACTGCCTACAGCCAGTATCCCGAAGAAGAGGTGGAGGAGAGCAGCAGCGAGGACCACATCATCAAAAGAGGGGTGAACTCGGTCGTGACCCTGACGTTGCCCAACGCAGACGGTTACCGCGATCCCAGCTGCCTCAGCCCCGCCAGCAGCCTCTCGTCCCGCAGCTGCAACTCCGAGGCCTCCTCCTTCGAGTCCGGCTTCTACAACTACGACAACTCCCCCCAGAACTCCCCCTGGCAGTCCCCCTGCGTCTCCCCAAGAGGGACGTCCTCACTCCTCTCCTGCCCACACGCCAGCGGGCCCACGACATCCCCTCACCATTCCCCGTCCACCTCCCCGCAGATCGGGGCCGTGGCCGAAGAGGGGTGGCCATCCCAACCCCGCGGTTCCAGGCCGAATTCGCCAGCCTCCTGCAGCGGAGGTAACGGGGTCGGCGGCGGTGGCGGCATCGGGAAGAGGAAGTACAGTTTCAACGGCACCACGTACCGCCAGACCTCCTGCTCGCCCAACCAGTCTCCCACGCCGTCCCCGCACGGCTCACCCAGGGTCAGCGTCACAGATGAGAATTGGCTCGCCAACACCAACCAGTACACCAACTCCGCCATCGTGGCCGCCATCAACGCTCTCACCACAGACGGAGTGGTTGACATGGGTGAGGGAATCCCGGTCAAAGCTCGGAAGACGATGCTGGACCACACCCCGACCATGAGCCTGAAGGTGGAGCCGGGCGGCGAGGAGGCGGGGCAGGAGGCGGACCTTTGCCACGAAGACTACGGCTCCCGCCTGGCGCTCAAGAAAGAGAACTACTGTGGCGGATTCCTGGATGTGCCCCAGCATCCATACTCCTGGTCAAAGCCCAAGCCTTACCTCAGGTAGGTGGAGCTGTTTTGGCTCCATAGTCCTACAACATTAAACATTTTGTCCCACAAGATGGAGGAACGCGACTTCAAAGCTGATTGAAGCACTCATCATAACAAACAATCCCAGTTGTCTGTCTGCTAAAATGCCTCGAAGAAAATGAAGTACGTAAACCTGTTTACATATTTAGACGGATTTGTTGGTTCTCACATTGAGTCCAAGGGCTACTTTCCTGTGTTCTGGACAGTTTTCTATAAATTCAGTTTTGCTTGTTTACCGCCGTGACAAGATTGTTTTACTTTTTAATCCTCAAAGCACGTATCAAAAAATAAATACAAGTCCTGGAGGAGCGTGCTGATCTCATCCAAAAGACTTCTCTTTGAAGATCGCAACTATTTCATAAATCATATTTCACAGGGAGAATACGCCCGGCATGTGTGTGTGTGTGTGTGTGTGCCCCTGTTGCCATAGCGACCCACTCAAAAAAATAAACACACACATATAAAGGTGTTTGTACACACGTGCTGTACACCATACGCAGAAACAAACAGCTATCACTGATTTTTATTTATTTCTTTTCTGAACAAGCATTTCAAGTCATTGTTCCCCTTGGGTCCCTTTCTTTCCCCCACCCCTTAACCAATAACACAGTTTCCTGTCGGAAATCAAGTGTTTGATTAAGATAGTGAGCGGCAGGAAGATATGGTGACAGGTCTGGCTGAAGGGGAAGCGGTCTGTGGGTTAATCAGCTATCGCGCCGCTTTGCTGTGTCGCGCCCGCAGCCCGTCTCTGTCCGTGGCGCTGGCGTGATGTCATGCTCTGACTGGGCAGATAAAGCCCTGCAGGGGAAATCAGTTCGTTTTGGGTCAACAAACAGCCTGCAAGCTCCACAAAGATGCCAGAGATTGGTTTCATGCGAGCTACCCTTCAGGTCAAGGGTTCCGCGTTTACCAGGCATCCGGCGCAGAGAAATATTGTCTTGCACGTGTTTGTTTTGGTTTGGATATCGCCACGGTGTTCACATGGGAAGCTCAGATTCTCCGTATCCAGAACAATGATGTTAAGGAAGGCCAGCTGTAGCTCTGAGAGGGAGATACCAGGGCCGCCAGGGCCAGCGAGCTACTGACCCTGTTCCATTGTCTAAAATACTAATGTCATGGCTCAGGGTAATTTTACACGAATTAGCCGAGAACGGATAATATCTTTATCGGGGAACACGCTCGCCGCCCATATGAGCGATTTTTGTTTTGAGATCTTGGATCCTCCCCCATAATGTCTATCGCTGTCCTAACTCCCAGCTTCTGTCACCACCTGTCACGCCATAACGCAAAGCACACTACGCCCTCACCAGGACACATTTGTCTCTGGTTTATTGTTCTTTTAAGGAGATGGTTACTGCTATCCAGGCCCAAAGATTTCCCCACATGCCTTCAGTTGATTTGATTACAGACCATGATGAAATGGAGAAGGATTAAGCCACAAGGGTCACACTAAAGTCTTCTAATTTAAGGATAATTTAGTGCAAGGCTTAGAGCCTTTTTGATGTAGTCTCCCCGAGTGCAGCTGCATTGACAGAAAAATACAATCTTTCAGTTGTCTGTCAGTTTCGATGAATAAAAGGGAATACGTATAATAAAATAAAAACAAGGACAGAACAATCCAGTCTAGACAGACATTTGTCAGCGTGTTTTTATTCCAAACAAACTGGGAATATAACTCAAAGCCACCCCTATTTCATTTTTTTATCAAGTACTTGCAGCAGCTAGCAAATGGACATAGTCTGAGTCGGTGGTGCACGCAGCACAACATACAGTTCGATAACTGCTCCAACCTGTGTGTTTCCATCTTTGCAGCCCGTCCTTGCCAGCTCTCGATTGGCAGCTTCAGTCCTGCTCCGGTCCGTACAGCCTACAGATCGAGGTGCAGCCCAAGTCCCACCACAGGGCCCATTACGAGACGGAAGGCAGCCGCGGGGCTGTGAAGGCGCTGTCAGGGGGCCATCCTGTGGTACAGGTAGGTGTCCAACAACGTGCCTACACATTGCACGGTTGTTTTTAAAATCAGATCCTTTATCCAGAATTGTTGTCATTGGCCTGTATTATGCAGTATGATGGGCCTAAATCAGGGGTTTATTTTGTTATCATTCGTTACGATGATTGCACGGGCTGTAAGATGCACATGTGTATGCTGATTAGCAGCTGGATATCTGTTCAGTTGGCCCTGTGCTGCAACAAATTTTGAACTCTGAATTCTGGCTTATGCACATGCAGCTGAAGGTGAACGCAGCCGTCAAAGTTCTTAATCGGTCTAGACTGTGAGATTACCTCGCTTCTCACTGCCGAGACGTCGTCCCTCTCTGCGACAGCACCCGACTGCAAGTCTTTTTTGAGGCAGCGGGACACGGCACAGTGAGATGCGACTCACAACAGGTGAAAAGAATTACGCATAGAGAGCATGGAGAGCATGGAGAGCAAACGCACGTTGTTTTCTCACTGCTCGGTCGTGAGAAATGGTGTATGACACGAATCAGATATGCCAAGAGAGATCTGATTTGAACTGCGTGTCTCATTCTATCAAAGCTTTTTATCGAAAACATCAGAAACCATTACGAGAGGCAAGCACGAGTCTATTATTTTCCCCTCAAATAAAAGACAGTGTTCCATAAACACATGATCGTTGAATAGCTGTCACGTTTCCCAGATCTCCAAAGCCGAAGGCCTGTTCGGCAAATTTTTTGACAGAATGTATATACACACACGCCACGGCCGATGTCGTTGTGCGTGTGCCTGTGCGTTTGCTTTGTTATTAATGGCCCCTGAAGTTGGGAGTCAATCTGCTGCAGCACAAGGTCTCTCCGACCAGCAGCAGTGCATACTGACTCAATTAGTATAGAGCAGGACCAGCGCCTCTCTCTATTGTGCTTGGCGGCGGCATAAAGAGCATACGTCAGTCTCAGCACAGAGCTCCTTTCTCTGCTACGCTGTCATCACAGCACGGGGACATCTTGATTTACAAAAGGTGGGGAGGGGTGCCGCAGCCGCAGTGGCTGCACGTTTCATTTGTGCTCTTGTTTAATCAGCCTTCTGGGTTTTCTCGGTGTTTGCCGTGCAAAATATCAACCCGTGTTTCTGCGTTTCGTTCCAATCAAATTAAAGGTAGGAGGTCCATTGCACTCTCCGGCACACTTAGCATTAGGTGTCGTTAGTGGCCCAGCTGTTTTGTAAATAGATGCTGTCAGCACATCCTTGTCTGCTCAACGTCAAAGCCACTTGACAGCTGCCGGCCAACGCGGCGTTTTCGACCGGCCTGTCAGCCTCCAGTTTTCTCTGTAAATACAGGTAATTATTCCCCTTCATTACAAACCTTTGTGTATCAACATGCGGGTGAATCAACATTGTGCCTCCCTGTGCCTCAGCTAGATGCTTACCAGACTGACTGGGCTGTGCAGCTGTGTTGGGCGAGGCTGCTTTTGATTTAGTTCAGACGTATTTGGGGGCAGAGTAAAAAAAGAAAGAAGTAATGACTAAGCATCCTGTCTCCACACACGCGCACACACACACACGCACATACACAAAGTTGTTCAGGTTTAGGTTGATGACTTGGTTTGTTTATGTTGGGCAACTGGAACCAATGTAGTAAGCAAGGTTGATATGAAATAAAACGTGCTGCCAACTTTGCAAGAATGTTTTCAGCTCTCGCTGCGAATGTCAAGTAGTAATTACCAAGCAGGAGTCACGGAGAAACTATGATGACAGCTGCTTTACTGCCTCACAAACACCTCCCTGTGCTCTTGCGTCGCTCGTATGTTGCCCCTGCGTTTTGCTGCAGAGTGATTTAATGCCTCTGATATTGCACATGCAACCAATTGGCATATGTGGAGGGTTTCATTGCTTTGCAAACCGCTAGAAGTGTGGAAGCCGAACAAAAGAGGCCTATGGGGATTGAGCAATCATGTGTACACAGCAGAGGTTAAAACATACATGAGGAGCAAGTAGCCTTAGGGAGTTTAGGGAGTTTTTTAGTTGGGTGCATAAAACGTGTCATAAATCTAGCCCGGCGTTTGCCTCTTTCTCTGCTTCTATTTGGCTCCTAAGTACCACCACTTTCTCAGAATATGTTAGTGGGCTGTTGCTCTCTTTCTCCATCATTATTTTATCTCTGTTGTGATGCAGTGTCATTTCCAAAAACTCATGAATTGGCTTCTGCCATTGTCTGCATTCAGGTAGGAGTGTTTGTCTCTCCTGAAATAGATTCAGTGAGTTTAAAAAAAAAAACCACCCCCTGAGCAGAGGTGTGGAGGCAAAGATGATACTGGAAGATGTGTGTCATCTTGGCTCTGTACTTGTACCTCAGACATTCTTCATATGGGCCCTTTTGCCTGAGTTCAAGTGTTGTCCAGACTTGTTTTGCTTGAATGCTGGAGCACAAGGCCTGTTCTAGTACCCAGGTTCCCGTGGTAATGAGTGGCAGGCAGTGCCTGGGCGAGACACAGTCAAGGAGAATGAGTCAACAATGACACAAAGGGCACGTGTCCAGGACGAGGCAGAGAGGCCGTCTGTGTCTGCGTGTTACCTAACACCGGCGTGCAGAGGGGAAGAGGAGCAGCAGAGAGAGTCGCCGGGCAGCTGGGGCTTGCCTCGGCTGCCCCTGGAGATGCTCTGCATCCTGCTGATTAGGGCCTGAGTGGCCCTGTAGTTGGCTGGAGATGGCTGTGGGTGGATAGAAGTTAGAATCCCAGAACCCATCAGATGCTGCCTGTACTTTGCACGCGCCAGCACCTCCCTGCCTCCCCGGGGGCCCTTCGCTTCACTGATGATGTCGCTCCATGTGAGCCGCTCATCCTTCAACCAACTCCTATTCCCACACCAGGCCTCCCAATCACCAGGCGCTCTATTGTTTTTGCAGCTCATGGACGGTCAAGCAAACGGGCCATGAGTAATGGGGACTTGTGTATTGGAAAGCAACAGTGAAAGAAAAACAGCCAGGTGACAAACAAGAGGGGAAACACTGTGCACGAGGTTATGACGCTCCGTTACCCTTGAGAATCTGCCAGCGACAAACTGAACGTCCCCAAATTATCTCCGTCTCGCGTAGGAATGATGTTTTTATACAGCGCCAACAAACACCTCATCGGGCATCCTGAGCTGCAGCGTAAAACCACTTTGACTTTACGCTGTTCTCCCCATAGGGCGGTTTCGTGCATGAGTTTGAGATAAATAGGGCCAAACACAGATGGAATCCTCTAGATTTTGAGTAACCTCATTTCATTACCCCTCTGCTGCCTCTTTCTGCTCCCACTTCCAAATCTCTCTTTCATTTATTTTGGCTGTACTCAACATCCTCCCAACCAACAGCTCCCCCCCGTCCACTGCCTTTTAACCCCCTCTCTTGTGATTGGTCCACTTTGTGACCCCCGCGGCTGCTTTTCCACTTTATTTACTGCACCAGACCACAGCACCATTAAGGGGATCTGGGGTGCTCCACCGGCTCCTCTCGCACTTGTCCAGACTCTCCCCTCTCTCACCACATTACTGCGGTGAGAGGGGAGCGTCTGCAGGATGGTATTCAAAGCCACGATCAGCAAAAACCAACAACCTGGTCTACCTTCACACCCACTACGGTTCAGACGTTGATTGATGGGCTTTTCCAGGAAAGGCTGGAATTATGCGGCATGAATTTTGATCAGGATTAGCGGTTGAGGACATGACCCATCTCTGATCTTCTGTGCCAGTTCAGTTGGAGCCCTCTCAATGCTTTCAGGTTCAAATTCTGTAAATAAACACAGAGACTCCTGCGAGGCGCTTTGTAACTCCAGGCAACAACACCTGTGGAATATTAAAGCTTGTAGCCGAGTCCTGCATGTGGCTCCTATGTGCAGGGTAATGACTGGCCTATAGGGCTTTCTCCTTCACACACACTCATATGTGCTCTCACTCTCGCACTCTCATTAAGTCCAAAGCGGCAACAGACACGCTGTAATTTCAACAGGATGTGGCCATCATCCCTATTAACGTGTGCGTGACTTAATGCCCATCTCTCTTCCTCTGCAACTGTCTGTAATCCACGAAGAGTTTGCTTTACTTTTTCCCCGCAGAAACATGAAAGGCCCGGGCTTGGTGCTGTGCACGTGTGGTTTCTCCTCGGGCTGTGATGCTCACTGGCCATGTAATGTTGTATAGAAGATGCTTGATGTATGGCACTCTATACTGTAGCTGCTAATTGCTCATTAAACGTGCTGCCACCGCGAGTTTGATATTCAGTGGCTCTCCCGTACCCTGTAGTGTTGTTAGAGCTTAGTCAGGGCTGTTATGCTTTACCCTGAGGGGTAGTTATGCCACTCTGAAACTCTGTGGTTCTCCATCTGTGGGGCTTCCCTTACTCTGGTATTGGGCTACCACTAATTACCAGTGAATAACTAGTGGAAAATGGAATGAAATGTGTATCATTTCACTGGTTTGAGGTCAATGACCAAGGAGGCCACAGATTTATGAAGCACGACGCTGTTGGGTCGTCGTCCTGTTATCAGGGATAATGTGTCGCCCTCGCCATACTTTCTAGGTGAGGCATAAAATTTCCAATGGTTTGCTGTGCTATGCCTTTGATATGGAATTTGGACCTTCTCTGGTCTAGACTTGGTCTGGCACCTGAAACCTTGTCCTCAATGACATAACGGCAAAGTCGTCAGCTCTCCGCAAACGTCAAGGTATGCAGCCGGATCGGAGCTCATAAAAAGTCATCGACGTACTCGGCGCTATGGAAACCCAGTGGCTTGTGGGATGGCATATGTTGACGTATGCATTCAGTATGAGACACTGGAGACGTTGGGAGAGCCGGAGGATGATGGAGTAAAGTCTGGAAGGAGAGACAACTTGGATGAGTGTACATTTAATTGGGTACAGCAAAGGCAGGCTATGGGACTGTCAGCACTTGACAGCGAGGGGGGAGAGCGTGATAATGGGAAAAAGCCCGAATCTGCCGGTGCAGTCCTCCTCCCCCTCCTCCGTCTCCTCCCCCCTTTTTCGCTTCCAGACGTTCTCTTCTCTTTCTCTCCCCATTTCTCTGCGCCACGTGGCCTTCTACGAGTCATGACATTTCTCCAGGCTCTGATGAAATCACCGCAGCGAGATAGAAGGCAGCCCACTGCAGGCCTGCTGAGAATATGCACTCACTTTTCAAGCCGGCCAAATAAATCTGCTTTATCAGTCATCCTCCGATAAATTTAATCCTCTCCTTGAACTGCTGAGGCAGGCCACGATGAGAATACCTTCACTGTGACTCAAGTTGAATTATTCGCTCCAAAGAAATACAGAATTTGGTATTTTTAATTAGCTGAACTAAATTTGTCATTACTGGATCAGAATCCATTTCTTTGACTGAAGCAATGGGGCCGGTTATAATTGGAAAATTGTTGCAGGCAGCCTCAGAACGGTGGCTGAAATTTGTTCAAGCCATGATGGATCTGCAATGGTCCAAAGGCGACCAGGAGATGAATGGTGGAAAGTGGAACGGGCGCACCCTCCGACTTTTTCGGCTCGACACCCCAACTCATCATCACAACTGACCCAGACAATACAGCTGCTTACAATTACGCAATTAATGCATCAGCTGCCATGTCCACAGTGTTTTATTTGAGCCTCAGCTATCACATTTGGCACGTGCAGCGGTGGCTTGCGGTAGGAGGTGTAAATGGATATAGCTGACACAGTGGCAGAAGTTGGCACACGGAGACAGCTGCAAATCAAGTCTTGATTCAAATTTGGTTTAGATTATCTGAAAGATAAATACACGTTTGCCAGCTAGGCTGTATTTACAACAAGAAAAACTCATCTGGTCAAAATTATGTGCTCTCACATCCAACCGCAGAGGCAGCATTATACACAAATACAGAGCCGAGGTCACAGGTGTGCCCGAGCCCTCTGTCATCAGCCCCCGCTTGAAGTTTACGATGGTATCTCATCTTTTTTGTCTGTCGTGTCACGGCAGCTAAGAAAATAGAATGAAGTAAGTTTTGGAAGGGAGTTTGTGGTTTGCGTTTTCGTGAGTGTCACTGGGGTTTCGCAGGGGAGTTTGGGGAGGAGGAGAGGGGGCGCAAGATGAAGGTCAGAGGAGCACATATGGTAAAAGAATCGGGGAGGTCACCCAAGGGAGACGCGATCGCCTTCCTTCTGCGCTGCTCGGAAGGCCGGCGTCACTGAGAGGACTGCCTGACCTCATTAATCACTTCCTCTCCTCCATGAGGTCACCGGTGCTTTTGAGTGAGGACGCCACCATCGGTGCGTGCTACCGCAAGACGAGTGAAGGGATAAAGACCACCTCTCCACTCCCGTCTCTCTTGTGGCCGCGTATGTGGCCACGTGGCAGCTGAGGTAATAGCCCAACAAAAGTATAGTGAAGCAAAGGCACAAAAAGTGACACATGACACAACTGTGTTACACGGCCGTCTGCGTCTTATTAAATCCTAAAGAGACGGCGTACGAGACATGTACCTCGGGCACCACAGCGCACTCGTGGGTACATGCGCACGTAACTGGTAGCATGTGCAGCTATGGATAATTACCTCTGGTGACACCATAAGTAAAATATAACAAGCAAAGCGGGGTCTGCCGGTGAGATCACCACATGGATGAAGTGGTCCCTTGGGATGGCAAGACTTCAAGAAGCTCCTGACCCCGGCCCTAACTCACTGATGACTAGCATGTGTGACTAGCGCACAGGTCAAAACAGCTGCTAGAGACACTACGCGCAGCTGAGGAGAAAAATGGGACCATTGGAACCAGAGTTGAATGACAGCCCAGCCTTACCACTCCCTGTGCACTCTGCGATATCTGAATCAAAATGGGGACACTGTCATTACATCCAAAGCCAAATAGCCGCTGCTCTTTAGATTATCGAGACATATGGACATCTGCTCTTCACTGGACTGGTCGTATCTTCTGTCAATTCAGTGTAATTAATTTTAAATGCATAGTTTGTCCAGAGAGTACCCATGTCCTTCAACTTGACCTATATTCACAATCTCCCTTTTCAAATATGCTACAGGTACTGAGTCTTTTCTGTTTATTGTCAGAGTAGACAAGCGGTACTATAGTATCAAGCAAATTTGTCCTCAAACCAAAGACATTAGGCGTCCATGACACCACAACACTAATTCCAGACTTCCACTGACGTAGTCCTCCACCACTCCCACCAGCCCTCGTCTTCCTCATGTCCTTATCCCTGAACTCCCTCACGAAGGTAATTATAAACCCATTAATCAGATTATGTCATGGGTTACATATGGTCTGCATTTTGTTATATGACTCAATCTGTTAGATAAACAACAGCGGTCTTTTATTCCATTCGACGGGACCACTGTTTTTACTTGGATGGTGCTCAAAGAAAATTGGGTTGAAGCGATGTGCTTGTCCATGCTGGGATAATTGACCAATTTGTGAGATTTCTCAGATGGCCATGGCTTGGGGACACCTGTCTTTAGGAGCTGATCTCTCATGGTAAATTTCAGATACGGTTAAGCAGCCACCTGGGTGGATCCATGGAGGACCGGCAGCATTCAAACACAAACGTTAGCTTTCTTTGTTTTCGGGGCACCAGCTGGATCCTCCAGTTTTCTTGAGGACCGCAGGGCTGAAGAATTCAAAGCCCACACTCGCTTGCCCACATTCCCTAACCACCATAGACACCACTTAGCACAGCAAAAAGCAAATATTTCGTGGGAGGTCCGCAGGGGAAGACTTGGTTTCATGTGAAATCCACATTTGGCTGGTAAATTACTCTTGTCAGAAATCACCCACTATTTCTCCTTTAGCACTGGACGGCGTGGCAAGCCTGTGTGTGTTTATGTTGTTGACCCCTTTGCTTAGCAGGATCAATCTTTAGTTAAGCAGTTGCAGTTAAGCACTTGCGCAATGTTTCAAGGTTACAAAATGCAATTTGCTATTTCCAAGGCTATTTTTGAAGTAGTCGTGACCCTGAAGTCAATACGCATGTCAGACTACATGGCTGTGGAATTTTGCTACTTTAAAGATTTGATCTTTTTATTAGTGAGACGCAGCGGCTAATGGAGCCTTGGTAAGGGAAATGGGCTCTGTTTGAAGTGGTGGTTCTGATACAGAAGTCTCTTTCATCACAGTGGGAGACAGTGTCTACACTTTAAGAGGAATTACAATACAAGTTCATAATTGCTAAAGGCAAAAGTTGGTTCTCAGCTCTTTTTGTAGTGGCATGTCGTTTTTTTGGTTACGCGTGTGTATTTTTTCCCCTTCATGTAACTTGAATTGTACCCAGTTAATTGGCAACAACATTGCTATTGCTGACTAAACACACACACACTCTTGTGGGAAAGTATTCACTGTGTAGGACATAAATGCAGTGATTTGTTTGAGGTTGAATTAAAAGTAAACACGTTTAGTCTCTCAATACACAATTGATTCAAAGACTGTTACTGGTCACAGGCATTGATGAAGTGATTTGTAAAGAAAATGTGTTTTAACATGATTTATTCCTCTCCGTCACAGAGGGGAGGTTTTCCAATGCTGACACTTTAGTCGTCGACTCCCCCTGTCAATGGAAGGATCTCTTTGTCCTGTCAACAATTCATGAACTTCATAAACTGCCTCTGAAATAGGACTCAGATGATTTTCCTGTGCATTTTCCTAGTTACTTTGTCCCTGAATGGGTCACTTTCCATCTAATCACCATTCAACGTTTGCATCTCCTCGGGTGATTTTTATTCTTACTTTTTTTAGAGAGGCAGTGAGATTTTAATGAACAGTGAAGTGAAGGGAAGTCAAGTTTACCATGAGCTTCCATGTCTGTCTACTCTGGAGATTTCTCCTAGTGACAGTTGAGACTTTTGAAAACTTTTCCCCCTAAAGGGAGGTAGAAATACAACGATGAAAGACAACTGAAGATCGCCAAAAAAATATGCCTCCGACCCAATCTAAAATCAGCACAAAGAAAGGACCATTTTTGCCAGCTCCCCTGATGCCAGGGCGACCACAACCTCTGAGATCCCTCGAACTGTCATGGCTGACGTGCCGAGGCATTGGTTAAATTAGCGGTTGTCCAATACTGCCTCTCTTGTCTCTGTTGTACCTCCAGCTTTACGGCTACATGGAGAGCGAGCCCCTCACCCTGCAGCTATTCATTGGGACCGCAGATGACCGCCTCCTGCGACCACACGCCTTTTACCAGGTCCACCGCATCACCGGCAAAACCGTGTCCACTGCCAGCCATGAAGTGATGCAATCCAACACCAAAATCCTGGAGATCCCTCTTCTGCCTGAAAACAACATGAGAGCCATGTGAGTGCTCTTAGGCCCCCGTAATGCTACCATCCATCTGTCTTTCTCTTTCCACACATGCCCTATTTCCTTTACCCTGAAATGTGCAAAATACACAGTTTTTCTTCTGTCTACACCTTTCTCTCTGCTTCAGCTCCACAAACAGAATACCTGATGATAGGCACTGTGCAGCCCACACTTTTAAATTGAGGCCACTACCTCAGCTGTAAGGGATACACGATTTCTAAGGAAGTGCAATAAGTAGCTTTTACCCTGGTGTTGACATCGGGAATGACGTTAGTGATGGGTTTCTAACTCGTGGGCAGTTCGAGAGGCTCCTGTGGTGAGAGGTTTTTGTGGAACAAATCGCCAACCAAGACACATTGCTGAAAAAGGCCTCCATACGGATAAAAAACCAACTGTTGTCAGAGAACATATGAACAACAGTCACGATTTGGTGTGTCCGCTATCAGAGAGGATGATTATTCTCATCCTCACACTGACAACTCTCACAATGGGTCACCCTTGTTACCGAGCTGGAGTTGATTTGTCATTAGTATGTGTTTGAAAGCGTGCCTAGCATCATGGCTGTTTTCTCCCCAAGTACCCCTGGTCTGCCTTTAAAAACGTTATCATCCGTCTAATACTGATTTAAATCGGTTTTGGCCTCCGTTGCTGTCCCTGCAGACTTGAGTAATCCAAGGGGCTGAGCTCTGCCTTGTGTCCAGGCAGTAGCTGCCGTCCAGGGGCTCCTGTCAGACTCGGCTACAGTGGGTTTACTGGACTCGAGCCCAGAATTTAGTGTTATGGATAATACCACTTTATGTGAAGCTGGGTTACATAAGGCCATTGTATCCTACCCTACCTTTAGTTTACACTTAACCTGGCCTCAAAGTGAAAATATTATCATTTGGAATTCATGACGATTTCATAGCTCCCCTTCACAGTGCAGGATGTGCTCTCACGACTGTCTAGACAATGTGAAAAGACAAAAGACAAATCATAGTTCACTGAAAACTCTGACAGGTTATGACAGATATTCATATTTCCTACAATATTTGTTTCAACAACACAATCATACATGTTAGCTTGCATTAACAAAATTGAGCGAGGGGAAGTTTATTTTCCGTTTTGCTGTAAACCTCCATACCAGCAGAGTTGCTCTGATTTTCCTCTGAAAGGTCAAAGCCTCTAACTGTCGCTTTCCACCGAGCTGTTGAACAGGCCAGCTGATAATAAGGCATCCATCTCTCTGGTCTGGTGGCAGTGATCGTCAGATTACTGTGTGGGAGGTAGACGACGGGGAAATGCAGTCAAAGTTCACCATGCCCTATTTCTTAAGGACAGACAATCCCTTTCACATAGAGTACATTAACTTCTGGTGTATTAGTATGACAATTGTCTAATTGGAAAATTAGCCATGATGAGTTTTCTAGCTGTTATCGCTTTAAATTGCTATGAATAAGTTGTTTTTAGCTCACGTTGCCTGTCATGCCCTCTGAGGCAGCTGTCAAAGACTATCATGTCTCGCGTACTCTAAACATCTCCAGATTGATCCCATTGACAAACTTAGAATAGTTTTTAAACTCGGTGCATATTGTGGCCGCAAACACACAGACCATATGCTTTGGCTGATAAGGAGCCTGTTGTGAGCAATTTCTCCTCTGCATCCCTTCAAATTGTGCTAACCGAAGTCGTGGGGAAAATAGATTTGTATAAAACCTGACATTTACCATGTTCCAGGAATAGTGCCCGAAAAGCTACGACGTGAAATAATTGAAATGCCAAACCATATCCCAAATGTATTCCCTCACTTTTTTTTTCTTCTACCAGCCTCTCCTTGGTTTTATTTAATTTCATGAAAGGCCAGTATGAAAATGAATGCTATTTTTCCACAAAGAGAGGGGGAGGAAAATCCACCTCCCTCCACCAGAAATTAGAAAATGCAATGAAATAAATAAAGACAGACAGACAGCTGAAAAAAGGGCTCACTGCTAAATCTGGTATTGATTAGGGCAGGTTCAACCCGTGCATGCATTGACTGGTGTGGAGCGAGTAAACAGGCGTGGTGCATGTGAATGTGTTAATACACTTTGCAGTCACCGGAGAGGCTATTTCATGGTAAATGGTGGTAATTGTGGTGAAGAGGGGGTGTTCAGTCCCGGGGATTTGTCCAGAACTTTTTGGACCGTTCTGACCTTTTAAACTGTCACGTGAACTCACGTCCTGAATGTTTTTGATGGCGAGATATATTAGGAAAGACTCGGCCATGCTCCAGTGGACTTTCAAGAGATGATCTGTAATGTCAGCTGAGACTTTCATGCCGGTTTCCATGTGAGGCACAAACGCCACAGTCCAAGACGATGAAAAGTCCCAAGACAATTCAAAGTCTCAAGATATTGCTATTCTTGTAGAAAATGTGCTTTAAGTTATATGCTAGTCTGCAGCACAGAAAGCACAATGTTTGCTTTCCTATATCAATTATATCAACCTTGAAAGCTGAAAATAACAGGACAAAGCATCTATCATCTCGAATGTGCAGTTTGTCCTTGATTGCATTAAATCTTTCCACGTCTTGCTTCTGTGTGTCAGAATTGACTGTGCAGGGATCCTGAAATTGCGCAACTCAGACATTGAGCTTCGCAAAGGAGAAACAGACATCGGGCGCAAGAACACACGGGTTAGGTTGGTGTTTCGGGTGCACATCAACCAGCCCAACGGCAGGACGGTGTCCTTACAGACGGCCTCCAACCCCATCGAGTGCTGTGAGTCGCACACAGAAACACACACAAGCTGTGCAGTCTTTGTTTTGGCTTATAGGAGTCCAAGGTGGCATCCATTGTTGTAATCCAATAAACCGACTTACCGTTTTATTACCTGCTGGAATAAACATACAGAACCTCTGCAACAAATAAGATTTATGCGATCTGAGTAATTTGCCAAGGCAGTAGATGCATAGCGCACGATTCCAGGCGCATGTGTTATCTATTCAAAAACAGATTTTATGACTGAATGCACAAGTTATTGTGCTTAGGCTGCCCCATTAGCTCAGGTTCCACAAAGGTCACTTGCCAGCCAGGTACTTGGCAAAGCTGAATGAGTTCATTGAAAGAAACCTGTGTGACTTTGTTATTCATTGGCATATGTTGAGGTGTGATGTTATGCGCGTCCAAATGACGCAAAGAAACTTGAGATGGTTTGAAGAGGCCTGTGCCGCTGTTTATGGTTTATGGAACTGTATATTTATATCATACTTAAAAAAAAAAAAAAAAAAAAAAAAAAAGGAGAACACGGTAAAAATTGCATGGACCTGAGGTAACATTTGCATTATTTGTTGTATTGTATTAACTAAACTTTGCTGTTGGGGCCCAGAGAGGTGAAATTGCAACAGTTATTGGAAAAATAAAAATTGGAGGGAGGGAGAAAAAAAAAGAGAAGAAAAGGGCACGTGGCTCTGCGGTGGAAAATAAAGTCTCTTGGATTGTAGAGGTAATATTTGGATCAGTCAACTCCTTCCATTCAAGGAGCTAATAGCCGAAAACCTTGAAGTTAAATGTCATCAAATGTTCATTCTAAAGCTGGCCTCATGAACTGAGAATTGCAGTTTCACCAGCCCGGCAGTGCAACTGCGCGTCTCTCAGGCATGGATGGAGGTCTTGGGGTGAATGGGGATCAGGCGGCGAGTTGACGTGGACTCCCTTTCACACACATCTGCATCGGAATCTGCGGCTGACTGTGTTTCCTCTCAACAGCACAGCGCTCCGCACAGGAGCTTCCCTTGGTGGAGAAGCAGACGGTGGACAGCAGCCCGGCCACCGGAGGCAAAATGATGCTCCTGACCGGACTCAACTTCCTCCCCGACTCCAAGGTGGTGTTTGTGGAGAAGGCCCAGGGTAAGAAGCCCCAGCAGCAGCAGCAGCAGGAGCCACGGCGGCACCGTGTTTACTGTTATTCCTCCTCTCCATATCTCTTTTCAATGTCTCTCCGCTGCTGTCTTTTCGCAGCGCTCGCTCTGTGTCTCCTCCCGTCAAAATAGAGCAGCGCCTGCCAGGGAGCCACATGTGGTGTGCATTAAGGCACTATATTTTTAACCAAAGCGTATTTACATTTGCTGAAGTTTCCATTGCCTGTTCACTGATGCTCGCCACAAGTTCAGGAATGAATCACAACCAGGCCATGTGCAATGTCTCTCTGTCTCCCTCCCTCTCTCTCTCTCCGTCTGTCTCTCCCTCTCTCTGTCTGTCTCTCTTGCATTGACACTTAACCCTCTCCTGCTCCGTCCTCCCTCCCATTGTCTCTCGCTCCCTGCGAGCGAGCGAGGTCTGTTTTTTTGGCCAGATTTCGCCTGTGCGTTTCCTGCCTGTGTGGGAGTGAGCAATGGCAAAAACACACCGCTGATCAAGTTTGCAAGTTAATAGCCGTTTCCTTGATTGTAGCCAGTGAGTTAAAACGCAGAGGTCGACAGCTGCGAAAGTGTTTGTCCAGTGATGAGCGAGGAGGAATGTTTTTGCTGGTACTGATAAGACATCAAGCATCCGCCGATTTATCAATCATGGTGTCATAGTGCGTGTTTGAGTCAACGCTTCGGTCTGAGTCATGAGCACACACACCTCGACTCCTACAGTAGTTCACCCAGAGGTATGATGGCTGCTCTAATTCTACCTATAAACAGCCAGAGGGCGTGATTAAAATAAAGATGCATTACTAACCCTTGTATGCACAACCTACCAATACCCACACTCTTCCACAAGTGGTGTCATCTTTGACCCAAACTAAAATTCTCAAAGTAGTATTTTCTCAAAATGAGTGAAAACATAAATAAAGAAAAATATTTTCTCATGTCACAAACATGATTCATGAGGAATACCTGGAACATGAATATAAAAAAAAAAAGTTTTTAAGAATAGCAAACCCAGGGATCATTTTAGACCCCAATTGAAATTCTCAAAGTATTGAGAATTTTCCCAAAATAAATGAAAACATAGTTAAGAAAAATATTTCCTCATGTCACAAACATGATTCATGAGGAATACCTGGAACATGAATATATTAAAATTTTTCCGGGTTACACTCATAAAGATTTGAAAGAATAGCAACTTCGAGATAATTTTTGACTCAATGTGTGCATCTAAGGATTAGTAATTATAACGTCTAATCCCTGAAAAAATCAATCTCAAGTGGTGATTTGCGTGAAAGACTACTCAGGCATTTGTGTAGGACACACACTCCCAATAACAAACCAGACTGAGTATGTTTATCACTTAAAAAGCAAATAAAGTTCAACCCACACACTGTGGGCAGATGGACGGAATTCCTCCATCTGCTCAATTTCTGCAAAAACGCAATTAAATTTCTATTGCTGGACCGGGAGCCCCGAGCCCCTCAGAGCTCCCTGGGGTCAAAGGTGAGGAGGTAAAGGGATAAACAGGTGGA
>OMPJ01029047.1:0-23311 GCA_900312935.1 Carapus acus
GGGCAAGCGACTATCATCAGCATTTTGGAAAGGCCCAAAAGTTGAAGGTCAGGAATGAAAGGGGCGCGGGTGGTGCGGGTAATGGGGTTTGGGAGGGGGGGAGCAGGACGGTGGGTTCATTTTGGAAAATGCAGACTTTGTCGTCACGGAGATCAATATCAATTTCATCTGGGTGCGTCCAGTGGAGGTGCTGCGTCAAGCTGTGATGAAAGGAGGAAACACACTCGTGCGCACACAGACACACACACGCACACGCACGCACACACACACACACACACTCCTCACTCACTCACTCACTCACTCACTCACTCACTCACTCACTCACTCACTCACACAGATGCATGAGTGTGTTCGCTGCGACGTTGCTGGCCTGAGCAAAAGCCTGATGACTTGCCCACCTTCACTCCCCTGACCCCACACAACATGCAACACACATATACAGACACACACTCACTGGCACGATTCGAAATTGATATTGATCCCTTCAATCTAAGGAGTAAAGCTGACAAACAATTGCCCCCTAAAAAAAGATGCCAACAACATAGCAGAAGATTGCCGGTATTTCTGTAGAGCCTTTTTTTAGGTCCTGACACAGATTTGTCACATTGTTTGACAAATATAGAGCCTCACGCAATGACGGATGACGACACACAAACCAAGTAGACACTTCCAACCCATCTACCTTTTTTCTCACATACGCAATAGTAATCTCTCCCTCTCTCTGGCTTTCTCTCTTCATCTATTCCCCCTCCCCCTCTGTGTTTCTCTGGTGCTTCCAGCCTGCAAATGTAATGGCCATGCGAGTGTGTGCCAGGTGTTAACTGGCAAATGCTTCTGCACCACTAAGGGGATCAAAGGAGACCAGTGCCAGCTGTGAGTACACACATGTTGCGTGCACACACACACATGAGCACTGCAGAGACAAACCCTGCAGTGCGACATAGCGTTCCAATATGTATAATGTCTTCGCCCACGTTCACCTTTATTTTCTAAACACCACTGGTTTTGGAGTGCAAGATGGAGAGAAATGCTAAAACCCATCATGAGCAGATCTCGTGTCGCTCCTGCCATCAAATGAAGGTTGTAATACAAAAGCTGTAAAACCTCCAAATACATATACTACTACATAATTAACTGGAAAAACAAGGGTGTTTTAAAACTTAGTAGTTCACATTAACTGGTAAGGTATTAAAACCACAACAAACTAAGACAGCCCTTGCTTTACCTTAGCAAGGCAACTTCCAAATTTTAAGCCAGGTTGAAGTTGAATGTATTTGATTTTTTTTCACAAACTTAAGTTAGACTGGGCAGTCACAGAGGTTCACTAGGCAACGCTGTCCAGGCCTCTGAGCGATGTTTCACTTAAGGTGATGTCAATCATATGCCAAATACATGGGCAGCCTGTCACCCGGTTGGCCATCACCGAGACGCAGCCCAGTGAAATGCCGTGGGCGAATTCAAGGAAGGGACCATTTGACAAGCGAGATGAGAGCCACCCGGGACAACATGCGCTGCCATTAAGGATGAGAAATACCGCAGTATGACTGGGTGAGGGTGTTGGGTGCAGGTAGACGTTGACCTGGAGCCTGTGCTGAGCCAGTGGAGCCCAGGTGACGAGGGGAATCAGAGCTGTGATTTGGTGTGATTGGTGCTGATAGTGGTTGGACTCTGCGGAACGCACAGAGCGGTAAATGTTACGGAAATGTAAAGTTACTGTCCAAAATGTCCGTAATATCCAGGTGTCGCTGTTTATACAGGGAAATGAATGCAGCATTTGCATCTTCTAGATGGATGAAACGGCCCTGTGATGAACGTCTCATCTAGAATCACAACCAAAGTCTGACTTACTGTTATTAAAGTATAATTTCGTGACCGAGTCCGTAGGCTTAAAGGTCTTGGTTGAGGAAGATGAGGTCACTCCCTTTTAGAAAGTGATTAAAGTGGCCTCCAAAGAGGAGCATGGCTTGACATTACTGGTCCATGCAGTGTCCTCCGTCCTTCTGGATGGTTTCTGCTGACACGGTGCATCCCCCTCCACTCCCACTGCTGTGACCTGTGGACCCTCTCTGCTTTCTGAATCGTAAGCACAATGGACCCATGTTTTTAATATGCCTAATGCAGCAAGGCTGCTAGTTACCCGGGGGTCACTGGCACAGGCAAAAGTACACACACTCGCGCTCATTTTCTATCTCCTTAATGCTATAATTACAATCACTATATCAATTTGCCCTTTCTGAGCCACCCCAGTGTTGTAACTGTGCGTTGTATATTTAGCAGCCAAAAAACCCAGGCTTAATTAAAATTCCTGTGTTTTATTAAGAGTTTCCGCAAAATTGATTGAGTGAGTTAGAGTAGGAGGAAAGATGGAGAAGGCGGCCACATCACGCCTCAAATGCTTGATACATCCCGTGAAATAGCATCTTGCAATAATGAGCGGACATGGCGTTTATCTCCAGCAGCAGATGGAACACAGTGTGGTTGAAAACGGTGCCACCGTCATGTAGCAGGTGGCAAACAGTGCCCACAAACGGCTCATTTTCTACCCCACAAAGTCGGACCGGACAATAAGAAACGGAGCCCGGTTGGAGGCGCCACGGGAGGTCGATTACCACCGGCCATTCCGTGGGGCGTGTCTGTCTCGTAGGCCACCACCGGGGCTCGAGAGATTCAGTGCCATCTCTGGAGTTACCCGAGATCTGGACTGACAGCCATCGCCATGGATGTGTCAAGTCGCACCATGGTCTGGAATCTTTCAGAACTGGTGTGTTTACACTCTTTCGCTGCGTTGTTTGTCAAGTTATCACTCATTTTTCACATGTAATTCAGTTGGCGTGTCCAGTTATGGATTAATGGCCATTTGTCTGGGCCATTTGTGCTGCATGTAATTACTCCCTCCTCAACTCCCTGCATCTAGCAATGACCTATGAATAGCAAAATACCTGCCGGCACAAGTGCACGCACACTCACATTCTCACACACACTCACACACAGATACACATACACACACACACACACTGTGCCTCCAGCAACTAATGCATTTCTTAATGTACAGGCATCTTAATTTGCCTGTTATCTTGAGACGGCACAGGTGACTTTGTTATTTAGCTGAAGTAAATGGTGTGAAGGATCCGTTAATGCAGGGCAGAGCTGTTAACAGGAAGTTAATGAGGGATTGAGGGATAAGCTGCACAACACCAACAAGGCAAACAATGAAAATGGTCGCGCGAGTAATGTGCAGGGATTTTTTCACATAATGGAAATTATGGTGATGCATTTGTTGCACATTTTTCACTCCGTCTTTGTGCCTGTCTTTCAAATGATACTGCCAAACCATATGTTCGCAGGCTAGCGTGTGTATCCACATTTTTTAGTGCTCTCTCCGTGCATGCGTTTTTCTTCTGTGTTATTGTCTTTTTCTGTTTTTCTTTTTGCTCGTGAAATCGGTGTGAGCACAGACAAGGGCTCAAGTCAAGTACAGATCAAATTAAGATAGGCCGTGGGATCGAGCAGAGATCGGATGTGTGTACACAAACGTGGAGGTATAGATTTGATAAAGATCACTGAGAGGGTGTTGTCTTGTACACCTCACTGCCTCATTCTGTAGAGCACTAAGCAGTCCCTCAATGCGCTTTTCTGGTCCTTCAGGATCTGTTGTTAACGTATTTCATCTGAATTCATCCTCATCAGGATAATGAATCAGATCAAAGTACTCATGCAGTCTGCCTGCAGCTCCCATTTTTTCACTTCAAGCATCCCAGGAGACAACATTAAGTATTCTCAATTAAAACTACCCTGAATATTCAGTTAATAAATCCTGTAGGTGATCTATGAAAGTGGAAGTTGGCCAGATTCACAACTCCTCCCCCAAGCCCTTTGGTCCATTAGACCAGGAGCGTTTGTCGGTGATAGTTGCAACAAAAAAAGCTAAAGGAATCAATCGGAAAATAGAGCGAGAGCGAACAAGGCTTTTGGGGAGAAGAATTTACCATTAAAATCAAAACAATGACGTGTAGTATGAATCCCGGCCCGTATTATGAGAATGAGTTTGTATATCATTGTGTGACGCTCCCGCTGTGCACTGGGTGAGAAGATCCCACTCAATATTCCAGCGAATCTTTCTTGTGTCTGAGAATACGCACACACTCCCTGCACTATATTTGCTGTACCTCACATACTGTAAGTCCGCTGTACCATTGGATGTACGCTAACCTGCAAAACAGCAGCGCATAAATATGAAGCGCTGTTTTTAACATTCATTGGCGGTGTAACTAAATAGGTGGCCACCGCATGAGGTCGTTACGTTTTAATGTTATTTACAGTTCAAGTTGGATATTACTTTCTTCGCCCCATCGCTATTTGGTGCAAGGCAATAGCGGGAGCATTGCGCTGACCAAAAAAGACCCTTTTACTCGCCCCTCACTCATCCAGCTCTCCTGCCATGAAAGTGTTCTTTTTTAGCCTTACTCATCGTGTTTTCTGTTTGTACGAAGAAGAGAATTGCAGGTGCAGGGTCTATTTACATATGATGTAAATACATATAATGTAAATATGGGCGGGGACGGGGAGCAGTCAAGATCGCCAACGCGTGCGCTCAATTCCACAGTGATTGCAGTTTTCAAAGGAAATGCATTTCTTTGGATATGAGGCCTCAGGTCTTTGTTGCAGGCAGCTGCAATACACGTCTGCAGTTTTACCAGTCCCACCCCTTCTCTCCATTAAAGTGCAGCTGCATGGTGGAAAATTAGTCCAAAATGAACTATGGCGCGGTTAAGTGGTCGAGAGATTGTTTCCTCGCATGTGTCGCAGGCTGCCGCAGGGACGAGACGCCCAATCTGTCCTGTCCAGCTCTGCACATGAGTCAGTGTGGAGTACCACAACGATATTTAGAGTAGACTTGCTCAGGGAAAGCTGAACATGCGAGTTATGTTGTAGCCTGCTAGCTGAGGATTTGGGTTAAATCAGTCATAACACCAATCAGACGAAGATGAGTTCTGTCTCTGTCGTATGTCTAAATATGTCTGACTGACAATTACTGTTGATGATAACATCTACAACGACACTGGATAGTTTGTTCATTCAAGTTGAATCGCAGCAGCTGGATTTAATTGGTTCCTGTACTGCAGGGCTCGCCAACCTTTTTTAGATTGAGGGCTACCTCATGTAATAATAATAATTATAATAACAATGATGATAACTTCAATAATACCAGTTATGATAATGATACAGTAGATGTAGTAATATGGCAACAGTAATTATTCTCAACATTTTAGAACATGCCCCACTTTTTTACAACATGCCTCACGGAGGTCTCAAGTGTCAGAGTCCACGTGCCCGTGGGCATGTCGTTGGTGACCCCTGCTGTAGATGTATCTTCACAACTGAAATAAGATTAGGGTCTGTCTTACGTCAGTGACAATTAAAATTGCCCTATGTGTTTGCTTTTCACTATATTTTGTGCCATTTAGCTATTTGCAACCAGAACCACAACCCACCTGAATGAACTAGTTTGTATCATCATTTTCATGGTCTCCAGGACAAAGGTTTTAGGCGTAGATACAGAAACACAGATGTGCCTGTACTCAGGAGACATTTTCAGAAATTTCAATGGTGTGGGCGTGTTGCGCCAAAATGAGACACCTAGTAGGAAAACTGAGTCACCAGACTTCTGTGTCATGGCTCTATATTGGCTGATATTTATTCTTTCTAAAGCACTGTGCCTTGATCATTGCAAAAATAAGAGGTCGTGTTGCAGCGACTGTTTTGACATTAACTGTGGCAGAATGGTCTCATCGAGAATCGTTCTGTTTGAGAAAAAAGGAGAACACCTGACAACAGCTGACAAAAGGGTTGGAAACAAAGACTTCCAAGTAATTGGCCACTCTGAAAAGCTTTTTACACTTCTGGCTGTGGGTTAATAGGCTCATTAGTTTAGTTTACATCTCTGTCGTTCCCGCCGGTACAGCTGCTTTGCTCTTCCTCCTGTGCTGCCTCGTCTCGACCCGTCCGCGAGCTCTGCTGCTGAGTGTGTGAGACTGTGTAAGCCTCCACCTGGAGAAGTGCCACGCTTTGTTGAAACAACAAGAGCGAAAACCGAAACCGTAGTGTCGAGCAGCGGCTTTCAAGAAGCTGCGGCTGGTGCAACGGCCCAGTGCAACGGCCCAGTTGACAGTATTTATTGTCAGAGCAATGTTTGGTGGTTTTGTTCACACAATTTTTTTATTGAGGCCCTCTGAAGCTCCTGTGGCTGCCCCACTGACTTTGGATTCATGTAAATCTGCTGAAAAATGTTGAACCTTCCCTTGACTTCAGAGGTGAATTTTCAGAGGTGTTTCTTTCATTTTCATCGGCTTTTATCTCAAAAACTAACCCATCACAAAAAGTAACCCCGCCATGTGCGTTCCCTTTTTCGCGACTCCCCTGTGATTTAGATTCACTCCAGTTTGGATTTAAATCTGCCTTCAAGAGCACAATCAACCTGCTCTGCCATAGTAGGAAGTGCGGAGCTACAACTTCCACATTAGACCAAGCAGTTACTGGTAAACTGCACTGGCAAACAAAAACAAAGGAGATCATATGAACTTTGAGCAAGTATCCGATTATTTCATGTTTGTCAGGAAGGAAGATTCCACAGGGCGATGGCAGTGGGAGCTAATGCCCAGACTTTCTTGCTCGCGGGGCCCCTGATAAGAGGCATTCTCCCGCCCAATCTGTTTGCACTCAACCTCATCTCTTTGTCACCTCTCCATTTTCTCCACCGCAGATGTGACTCAGAGAACCGTTACCTCGGCAATCCACTCAGAGGAACCTGCTACTGTGAGTAATTCTGAACTGGCTGGCTTGCTGTTTGAGAGGAAACTCGTGCACTCATACACACACACACACGCTTTGGCTTGATTATTCTACCTTATTCTCTTTTTGCCCCTCTGCTCACTGCTCTTCCGCACAGGACAGATGGAGCGTTTTAACACTTTGGCACCAGGGGCGCTTGTTCAGTGACAGAATGACTCCTCGTGAAAATGTCAAGTGCATCATAAGGAATGAGTGATTGGGCTAATCAAGGAGACGGAGGAGTAAAAAAAAAAATCCACTCGTCTGCTCAATCATTCGCCCACTCGTTGCTCAATCATGCACCCACTCCCATTCATTTTGAGATGTTGATTAACTGTTAGTGTGCCCTGACAGGGCAAGTATGAGGGAGTGCATTTGGTGAACGCACTGAGTGCCGCGGCGTCTGCTTTCCACGTGAGGCGGGTTGATTGTCATCACATGCAAAAAGCAAACCTTGGCGCTTGTTTGTACATTTGCATGATGTGTGGACGGCACAGCGTTATTCATAAAATCTCACCTCTCAGTGATTTGTGATCCCCCTTTTTGCCATTGCGGTGCTATTATTGTTTAGAGGGATTACTAAAGGAGCATTGCCTGTGAAACAGTTGGCAGGATGAAATGTCCTGCTCAAGGACATTTCAGAATTGGTCTCTTTTAACGAAGAGCCTAGACTCTGTAGTTCTTTTGAAACACTGGTTCAAACTTCCTGAGTTACCTTGTCCTCGCAATCCTGTCATCACTCTTGACCAACACGATGGCAGAGAAGAAAAATGGCGAGACATTGTCCCGCTGTCTGCACATCAAACACAGAGGAGTAGCCAAACATTTTTTTGCGTTTTTGTTTTTTTGTGGTGGGGGTGGGGGATAGTTTGACGTACATGGTTGTGGTTGTCAACATTGTAGTTGTTACACAGGACTGAATGATCTATATCTCTGAACAGACAACCTGCTGATTGACTACCAGTTCACCTTCAGTCTCATCCAGGAAGATGATCATCACTACACAGCCATCAACTTCATGGCGTCACCAGAGCAGGTGACAGAGACCGGCAGGGTGGATGGGCAGTGGAAATAATGAGGGCATTGATGGGCAAAGATTGGTGGTTTAACTGTGATGTTTTTATGTTCCTCTCCTAAAGGCCAACAAGAACTTGGACATGTCCATCAACGCATCCAACAACTTCAATCTCAATATCACCTGGTCGGTTGGATCAACAGGTAACCTCTTGTGCTATTGTATAAGACTATTATATTCTTTCCATTTTTTTTGTGTGTTTTTCATGTGTTGTACATTCAAAATCGCAAAGTGGGGCAGCTGCCATTACTATCTGTCTCACAGTAGGTGTGGGTAAGTTGGCTAGTTGACTGTAGTTCACTAGTTACACAAATGCCAAGAAAGGTTTTGCAAGAAGTAAACAGTTGTTCGATCACATCATGGAGGAGAGAATTGCGTCGCCTCCTCTCTTTGGTGTTTGCGCCGCTGAGTTGTCCATGTGCAAGCCCCCATTTTTCAGAGCAGAGCTCCAAAGTATAGAGCTTTCACCTCTGCCCACATGATGGCGACCAACTTGAGAAACAAAGTCTGGTCTGTTCTAAAGAGGACCAACCAACTCTAGTGCGCAAGTGTCAGTTGTCTTTAATGTGAAAGTGTCAAGATGTATAGGAGGTAGAGGAATATCTGCAGGTGCCATTGGCCCTGGAAGTTTTGTCAGTGTGTAGGTAGGTAGGTAGGTAGGTCGGAAGGTAGGTAGGTAGGTAGGTAAGTACATTATTAATCCGTTGGTCTTGCGATCCAGAAAATCAAAGGTCCTAGCAGCTTGGGGAGATACAGATGGTCGAAGATACTTAATTTTTTTGCAGTATGCAATAGCACTAAGAAGGGAATAACAAACTAAGCATCTACAATTTACACATACTAAAGGACAACCAAACTACAGGTAACAGTGTACAATTTACAACAGACAACATTGTTACTTATCAACACTTAGGTTACTTGTCAATATGAGAGAAGATACTGTAGTAGCCTATGTACAGCCCTGCAAGTAGAGACATACAGATACTATGCATCATGTGTATGTTCATGAGCTGATGTGTGTTTTGCACAGTGGTGATGACGTCTGTTGCATGGGTCAGGGGGATGTTGTATAGGATGTATGTGGGTACTTACAGTATACGCATCAATATTGTCCACAGATGGACATTGGTCACTAATTTCATGGTCTTTCTTAGATCCACAAACGGTTCTTTTGTCCCTCTTACTTTGAAGTCTAGGTCCGTCCGTTTCACACCACACAATGAAGCTTGTCATGGAAGCCCTATACTTGTTATCCCAGAACGACGTAGACACCAGCTACCTTTACTAGCTTTCCTTTGTTTAGTTAAATTAAACTACGTTTTTATTTATTCTTCATGCTGGTGATGCAGTTGGGTCTGGTGTTAGCGGCTGAGGAAAGTTGTGACCAAGGACACTGCAGTTCTCTTGTGCCTGTTTATCTCCCACCCATCCTTTCTTCCTGGATTCCACTTCATCCCATACCGTCCAGCAGAACGTTGACATTTTCACTGCGGACGACCTACTCTCCTGTATCGCCTCCTTAACCTTTTTTTTTTTCTTGCGGAATACCCTCGTTCATATTTGAAATTGGGTCTTGTCCCCATCGGTCCCCCATTCCTTGTTCTTCCTAAACGGAGATATTCTGTCTCAGAAGGAAGGGGTAGGGGCAGTGCAGAGCATCTTCTGTTCTGTTGGGATGATGAGGATGGGGGGATGTGGGGAGGACACGCGAGTGATTTCAATTAAGATAAATGTGTTCACGTAGCTTCGCTCAAGCTGTCATTTTGAACTCCTTTGTTTCAGAGAAGTGGCTCGGAATGTCAATGCAGGTGGAAAGGGGACTCGTGAAGTCTTCAGATGCTGAGATTGACAGAAATATGAATATTCTGAGAATTTGTTGAGACCTTACTCTGCATGTCTTTTTTTATTTAAAATAACTGGTTGAATTAATGGCCAACTGTGACAGCGGCAGACCTGCTTGCTAAATTTACAGGCGACGAAGAAAGAATTCAGTTGCAGCTTCCGGCTGCTTGGCAGTCACACATGACAAACTACTGTACGAGCTGTTGTCTTGGATGCAGCCACAGAGGCAAATCGTATGCCACATTTTTGCCAAAGTCCGCAACGACGCAGAGGCTCAACTTTGAATCTCGGCAGGCCACTTCCACAGCAGAACACTGGACCTCATTCTGCCTATGCTGAAAAATTTCAATGTGTGAATTTGGATGTCCCTGTGTTATAGCCGGAACAATTTCGGGAGAGGAGGTGCCCATTGTGTCCAAAACCAACATCAAGGAGTACAAAGACAGCTTCTCCTGTGAGAAGTTCACCTTCCGCAGCAACCCCAACATAACCTTCTATGTCTATGTCAGCAACTTCTCCTGGCCAATCAAGATCCAGGTATGTATTGCAGTTGCCACTTTGCCCTCCTCTTGCAAGGAAACCTGGAGTTTTTGACACCCTCTGATTATTTTTAGGTCATTTGTACATATATTTCAGTCCACTTACGATCAACTAAAAAACAAAACAAAACAGCCATGCATGTTTGAACACAACACACAAACACCAATCTCTGTCATTAGCAAACATAAATCCCCAGGCTGGAACAAAGCAGATGTTATGCGGGGCTAAGGCAAAGCTGCAGAGTGGCTCATGTGGCTCTGTTGTTTTTCCATATGATTGGAAAAGACGTTTTGTCGTAATAACGGGTTCACCACGCGGTAGTTCCCGCGCATGGCCACACGCACAGCTGCATTTTTAGCGCGCCAAAAGCAAACTGCCACTTCACCCTCTTCACCCCCGCCTCCTCCATCCTTAATCGAGATCAGTGCTATAATGTGTTTGACAGGGCATAAACGCACCCCAAGTGTTTAATGACCCCCCAGGCTGGGGTATTTTGTTATTTGTTGTTTTGGATTTGCAGTAAACAACATCATCAATGGAGGTATCGACGCCAGATATTCATGGTTTCCGTTCTGCTGGGTGATAAAACGGAAATAGCCTGAAGGAAAGATATATTGTAATCTCTTCCACACCGCACTGCTGTGACCGCTACAAAATGACTGACTGAGAGTGATGTGTGCGTGCGCGCTCATACGCACGCGAGTGTGTGTGTGCGGCTCTGTGAGATGCCACTGGTTCATCTCCCCAGTGCTAGCTTTCAGTAAAGCTTATAGTTGGACAAAACTATGCGGCCAGAATTAGACGATGCACTGAGCTTTTCTCTCGTCCCAACCGCTATCCTTTCCTTTCCACCTCACTCGCACCCATCCCTCACCTGCCTCCATGTCAAGAAAATGCTTGTTTCCGATTGGGCTGCTTGAACAGAGTCTTAGTCTTGCGCTTTATTAGCCTTCAGCCCACAGCTAGAACACGACCAGTGATGACGGACCTCCAAACATCTGGGTCCTGCCCCTGAATGGCATGCTGTCCTGCCCCTGATCAACATGCTGTGCATCTATTGCTCTGCATCCCTCCATCCATCCCTATGCAAATAAAATTGAATTGAATTGATCTGTGATGTTTATGCATTGCGGTCTGCTAAATAGCGATACAGACAAACTGACCAATTCTGTAGATTTATTTGATTATTTGTCTAATTTGTTCTGTCAGACAAATCAAATATTAATGCAGACAGATCAGGGAACCTCCTCCTTTCATGGATTTACTGTAAGTCCAGTTTTTGGACATTTTCCAATTGTGCTTCTGCACGCCGATGTTGTAGGAGAACAGCAGGAAGTAATCAATGACAACTTGTGGGCGCTATAATCGATGAATATGATTAATACAACCATAAATTCTTGTGTTGGCGCACAATTTTTATCAAAGTAGCCCACTACTCCCTGCTATTGATTTCTACACTTGCGCCCCCACTCCGCGCCCCTCCATTTGTTGCGCACACAAGGTAGATGAGTCTTGCCATCAAGGCGTAATAGCGTCTCTGGGGTCTCTCCTCTGTGGACTCGACTCAGTAATAAGTCTCTATTAGATTTCCTCGGCCAACGCTCACTTATTTGGTTTAGCAGTGCGGGCCGCTCCGCCGGCAAATAGCTTCGGTAACAAGATACAACTCCCTGCCCTCCTCTCTCTCAGTCCCTCCCCCACCGTCGCTTTATGATGCAAAGGCACGAGCACTGATGAGTCGCTGCCAGCATTCAGCTTCCTTCCGTAGAGAAGCTGGGATCCATAAAAAGACAAGGAATGGAAATGAGGAGAGGAAAAGGTGGTGAAAAGCAGAAGCATTGTGCCAAACATCAATGCGCCATTGACAGGGAGGCGCTCGCGAGCCGCAGCAAAGACGTTTCGGTCGAGATCACCGAGCTGCTGAAGTGTCATTAAGCAGAGTGCTCCCTTTAATCACTGCCCACTTTGAACAGATTGGACGGAATTTTCTGAACTGAACACATCGATCGGCTTAGTCTGATGAATTGAAATGGAATTAACCCCAAACTTATTGCTTTGACCCGCACCAACCTTTCAAAAAGCAGGCCGGTACTGTATCAAAGTTACCACTGTTACGGTTAAGGCAGACACAAGTCCAGATATCATCTGATGTTCAAGTTCATATCAGTATTGGTCTACGGAGAGCACGGCTTTAGGTCAAGGTCGAGCACTTTTTGTGTCTGCCTCCTTTTGTTGCAGTCATATGTGCACCTTCTTATTACATGTGCACCTGTTTCAACGCAAGTACACAAATGCACAAGTGTGTTTGTGTGGGTTGAGTGTGTAAGTGCAAGGTATGCTTTTGAGGCTGTTCTTAGAGGTCACACAAGAATATTTCGTTGTGTTGTTAAACAGCATAATGACAATAAAGTGATTTGATTTGATTTGATTTGATTTGATTTGATTTGAAATAAGCCTTCTTGCTCTCAATCCATAGGACATTAATGGTTTTTGTCCCCACAATGCATCTTGAGTGCAGCTTGAAAGCAGCTGCTAGGATGCATCATGTATTTCAATGAACGGCAGCAGGGACATAAACTGAACAGCCTTGATGAATGACATATTGATGGGACTTTTCAAATGATAACAGAAATACACATAGGTTTTTCCACACGCTAATTGATGTGGCCTGAGATGAAAATGAGTTTAAAACTGCTGATTTAGATGTGAGGCCAGAGGTTGATGTTACCATTTAATTTGCGTCGCAAGGACAACTGGTAATGATGAACACAAACCTGCATTATCAGCTTGGCTGGTGCATCGCACAGAGGTCTCTACTTCCAGGTTCTATCAATCATGGGCAGCAAATGGGCAGAATATCAACTCCTCTAGGTGATGAATACATAAATATCATGAAATATTTGGTAAAATAATTTAAATAAGATATTTGACAAGGTTACTTCTGATTTCTACAACCTCCGACCTCAACGCGCATCTTTGATCTCATTGTAGTTAAAGCTTGTACCGTTTTGATCGTTCTGCATAACACTACTTCGATCCTGAGATCACCATGCATGTGTGCAATAGAATTGAATTGTATTTTTGCAGTTTGTCTTAAGTGGGTCAACATTGCACTTCAATGTTGCCCCTTTAGGATAATTTGAAATTCTCAAAATCATCAAGTATTTTTTTGTATTGTTATTCCATCCCCTACACATGTACCTATACATACTGTATATGCCACTAAGAATTGTGGACTTAATATGAACATCCTCAAATACTGAGTAATGGTATTGTAAACATCCAGTAAAAAATTGAACAATCACGATCGATCACAGAAATTCTGAGACAAGTCACAATTAAAAAAATGTAACAGTCAAAGCTTTAATCTCTCTCTCCCGTACTCCTTTTCATCTTAAACTCACCTACCAACAGCGGCCATAAGAAAGAGAGCATTAAGGTCCTGACATGTGGTCCACTCCTGTCAGATTTGTCCCAAGATTTAGTTTAAGTTCGGCACTTATGAGCGTCTCAGTTTTTGGAAATGGATGCCGCAGTGAAAACAGTGATCCTGACGCTTCTCTCATTCCATTTTCTCCCCCACAGATTGCTTTCTCCCAACACAACAGCATCATGGATCTTGTCCAGTTCTTTGTGACCTTTTTCAGGTGAGGGTGCGCAGCGTCTGCCAGAGCAGTACGCACACACAGAAACACACGCACACACAGACGCACACAGACACAAGCCGATTGTCTGCTGTCTCCTCTTTTTGCCACCTGCGTGGTGCTCCCCTGCCTGATGCTCGGTGCTCCTCTCAAGTGAACTTGACAGATTGGTCACGTGTAATTGCCGCTCTTTGGGATTTCCAAGGCGATGATTTCCCTTTTCAACTTTAAATACCAGTTATCTGTGAAGTAGGTGCGCTCTGTTCTGCAAGTGCCAATCTCACTCTGTAGCGGCAGCGACAGGAGTGCTCCTGCCGTCATCTGGATTGTGGTCAAAATATTTCTCATGTGCTTCTTGTCCTGCGGGTAGCTTAATTAGGTCAGTCTTTGAATGTAATGTCGGTACTTTTGGGGAAGGTTGTTTAAAGTTGGTGTTAAATTAATTTCAGCCTTGACCTTAAAGTTAAAAGATGAAATTAAGCCATCTCAGATCTTACATTTGTAATGTCTCTGGACCTCGCTGGACAGTTCCAAAGCGAAGCGGTAGATGTGGAATAGGAAGACGAGGTCTTGCAGTTGAAATCTGTCTCACACCTGAACCCATGTCTCAATAGTCGAGGAGTACTCTACTACAAGTCAACTTTATTTTCCTAATTCATAACTGGAAAATCGATGGGTCGACTTATAGTCAAGCAACTCATTGGCAAATGTCTTTTTAACAATGCACCTTTCTCAAAAATAGCTCTGTTTTGTTGCAAAATATCCTCAGTAAGTGGCTTCCCTGTTAGCTATCAAACGGCGACAGAATTCCAGCGTCATCAGTGTTACTATCAAGATGTCAACAGTCATTTGGTTAGACTTGGACCAACCCTGTTTTTTTTAATAGCAACATTTAAAATTGAATCATGTTTTCAGAGCTTTTACAGCCAAGTTACTATTTCTGTAAGCATTGACAAATCGGTGTATTTGCTATCATTGTGTCCGTTAGCATTGGCACCATTCCAACCATACCACTCTCCAAATCTCACAGATGTTACATAATTTGTTGTTTTTGAAAGGAGTTTTTGCAACATTACACTAAATCGTCACTAAAAAAGTCTTTATTCAAACAGCGCAAACAAGAAATCATGAGCGCATCAAGGCTATCAAGTATCAATCTCTGGTGTCCACTTATACACGGGAATGCCATGGAGACAGTTTTTGCCCCATGGCTATCGCCCATCACTTTCTGTCCACAACCCCCACCCCAACACCCAGAAAATGCCGTCATACAAATTCCTGTTGTCCATGTCAAATGCTTATCAGTATTTCTCTCTCCTAAGGAAAACGTAGTTACAGGGGGGGGATCCTATTTTATGTCTTGTGCCTGCAGGCAGCTACTTGCTCCTGTTAGACAAGGAGCCATATTCATGACGTCATCGTTGTCTGTGTCCCACGCGGGTCCATGGCCACAATTGCGCAGTCTCGTTTCAATCACAGACACAATCTATCTCACCCATGACGCTTTAACATTGACAAAAATGTTTCTCACTCAAATGTAGTCACTGATTGAATATTGCCTCACATCCATTTTGGGAATTCAGTGTCTTGATGCCTTGCTCACAACCTGTTGCACAAGTGTGCCAACTGTCCCATAAGCATCAAAATGATAAATGGTATGGAGCAAATTTGTGCTAGGGCAGCCCCTTGCGACTTCTACAGCAGGGCGAATTTAGCGGCGACGTGAAGGCACATCGCAGAGAGGAACACGCTGCTGCCTGCCACAGCACTGCGCTATTATGTTTTAAAGGTCGATTTTATTCTTGATTCGAAGCCATTTTTCCTCCATTTCCTCCTGCTGGCTTGACCGCCAGCTTCACCAGGACATCGTTGTCACAGATCACCAGTGCTCTTATCTCCATGGCAACATTATAGGATGTCAAAAAATCCCAGAGTTTACCTGTGGCCACTTTCATGGACCCGTGGAGATCCGTCCACTTGGCTCTGCGTGGTCATTTTTACCTAATCCTGTGAGCACACACATGCGGGAATAGTAGATTAGAATAGTATTATAAGGTGCTCCCAAGGTGAGATGTGCCTTTTGAATACCCCTCTCCTCTTTGTTTTTGCCGTAAAAGAAAACTCACACAAGCAGAAAAAGACAGATGGCATCTCTGAGCAACAACAGCACTGCCACAAATCTGAAGGGCTCGCGGGCTCAACATGATTCATCCCCGACGCTATTTGTGAATAATTATCCTCAAATGTTGTCTGTCTCACCGTTGGTATGCGGCGTGATATCTGCACATTAAATGGCCATGGAGCGTAAATGCGTGATTAGTTTGTGCCGAATACTCATTAGACGTCCCACTGCACCGCCAAGAATGCGTGAACGCTCGCGTCATCATCGTCGTCGTTCGGAAGTTCTTGCACATTTTTTCCCCCTCAGGCACCCAAACTTTTGTGTCCTGGCCATGATTCATACTTTTATACATTTGTATCCGCGGCAGAGCGGGAGCACCGTAATTGCAGCAGTGCTCCTTCCATTAACCGGCACAGACAGACTGCCACTGTGAAGGTCCTTCTGCTTGTTTACCTCCTGAAATACAGATGGCAGTGGCCAAACAGCTGTCTAGAATTTGTTGTTCTGTACTGGTCACACTAGAACTACATACCCTAGAAATGGACTTAACCACTTAACAATGCTGAAAGTGCTTTCCAGTGTCACTTTTTAAATTATTCTTATTAATTAGATGAGGTGTTTGGAGCTTGGAAGATTTTAACTACTTAGTTTTATTCATGATCTGATTCTGAACAATGTTTTATTCTGGAGGGGGAATGGATTCTCTCCGTCACACATGTCTATGACTCAGTCTTAATGCATGTTTAAGGGCCTGCCACGGTCACATATGTTACCTCCTATCTGTCTCTGGTCTGAACCTTGGTCTGCACCTTGGAATGCACTCACTTGCCAAGTTAGCATGTTAATCAGGAATAAGGAATCGTGAATCTTTTATTGTCATTACAGCAATTGAATTGTGTATTGAAACTGAGGTGCTGCATTCCGGTGCAAGTAGTACGAGGAGAAAAAAGAAGAAACAAGAGAGGATCTTTATACAGAAGAAATAAAAATGCACAATATATACAGTATGAATATCGGTATGAGCAATAACAAGTAGCCTGGGAAATCCTCACACACAAGCCAGTACTTTATATCTCCACAATCTCTCCACAACTATACAGGCAATAACAAGAAACTTTTTCCGCAAGAGCATGCACCACGGACGGCTGCGCAGCTACATTTTTCAGTGGGAGACTCACCTACACCTCTTGCCGTCACCGGTGAACCATAGGAATCAGGAATCAGGAATCTTTTATTGTCATTACAGCAATTGACTTGAGTAATGAAACTAAGGTGCTCCATCCCGGTGTAAGAAGTTAGGAAAGAAAGAAGGAAGAAGAAGAGAATTTCTATGTTCAAAAGATACATAGCATATAGCGTATACTTAGCAACCACAACCAGCTACTTCTCCGCTGCTTTCTATCAGCAGCACCATATGGGCCGATCCGTGAAAATTGATTCTGATATGAAACCGATCCGTGGTGCAATTAAGTTTGGGGACCACTGATATAAGCAACATCTGACTATAAGATGCAGGCTTTTTTCAGGCATGTTTTCATGTTGTAACATGATATATGTACATTGAAAGATGGTACACAGAGGATTTTTCTTATAGTGGTTTTGATGTAAGACGTGTTTTTTTTGTTTTCAAACTGCCTGAACGTAGGCAGTACAGCATCAACGCAACACTAACATGAGAGTAACATGCCTGGTTAGAAAATAAGACACCAGCTTCACGTTAACATGCCAGGTTGTTATGTTTTTATATTGTCTTAATTCTGTTTGCGGCTGTCTCACCAATGACTCATTGATGCAGCGCTTGCGCTCAGTGGCTTTGTGTCCCTCCTTGATGGACAGATCGATTGCCGTGACCTTACAAGCTGCGTCATATGCACTTCTTCTTTTGCTGTCCATGATGAAGTATGTGCATGATGCGCAAGATGACTTTGATGTATAAACTTTCCCCACGTCTGTCTCAACTTTGCGCATCCTGCCAGACTGCCCCACTGAGGCTGTACGCCAGTAAAAATGTATAGATAAGCCCTAGTGTTGCATAAGAAGCGGGGTTCACAGCATGAGAGAAAAGTCGTGGCCTTACGTCCGAATTTTACGGTAGTTGTACACCGCTATAGAATGTGTTGTCCACAGGCTCAAGACACATCATCAGTTATCCAAGAATCATTGGACCACCGCCTGTCCTCTCAGATTGACAGCCAACTTCACGTTATTGTCAGTGGCATCTGGGGCTCTGCCAGCTTTTCTTTGACACGTCCCAGTGATTGTCAGCAGGGTGCAGGCCCTGTGTAGCAATCTTCCCTCCAAGCTGTTGCTCTCCACCTCAATGAGCATAGACTGTGCACACCACTCCTTGTCCAGTGCCATGGATTTTCCAATCTTACTTTTGCTGGCCCCCCCAATCCTCTCTTCACAGGTCACCACAAACTTGAGAGTGACAACAGGCTCATTTTTCCAGAGAGCGTAGCGCTGTCTTCATTCCCACGTCCTCTGCAATCTGCTTGGCAAGCACTGTTTCTTGGAGGCCTGCTTGAGTTTTGCTCTGCGGTTTGCACTCTGTGTTGCTCAAATGAGTGTTATCTGGCGCCTCTGTGATTGGGGGTGCTAACTGTGGTCGATGGTGCTGCAGACAAACTCGGCCACCCCTGTCAGAAGCGGCAACAGCTGTCCTCATTGAGGACTTAAAGAGAAAAGGCAGGGTCCAGCATGATTGAGCGCCTCCCACTTCTTCCATTTCCTCCTGCCCCTTACCTCACTGCTAGCTTGGGAAACATTCTGGTGGCTGGGTCGCTTGTGTTCAACTTCCTGCCTCCCTCCGCAAATGCGCAAGTCTTAGCTTAGGTTTATGTGTACACCAGTTTGTACCTGTTGCCCTACAGGCATTGCTCCCCAGGATTTTTCTTAGTCCCACTTTCGGAGAGCACCGCTTCCCGCATCATCATTACGAACCTTCTCAGACTCTTCTGCTGGTGTACACCAGTGAGTATCCTGTGGCACTGCGTTACTGCATGGTACGCCGTATGCCAGAAGAGACTGAAGAGGCTCAGGCGATCATAGGGTCTGATATACTTGTCATCAGCCACATCTTCGAGCCCCAATGTCAAAGGGGGGCCTGTTGGTTTACCAAGGACCTTACACAACACCTCCTCATGCTCCTCGTTTCTTGCAGGAGACTGGGGACGATTCTGGCCTGTGATTTTACACTGACATCGTCGCAAGACTCTCTCCTATAGTTGTCCAACTGTTAGATAAACTGTAAGACACATGATACTTCTATGATAAAAATGTATGGAATGAAAACCACAAGCAACAATAAGGGAGAAGTCAAACTCCATTTCCAGGCAGTTTTTGTTTAAGGAGACGTTGCTATGGTATGTTTTGTATATGTATGTACCCATAACAAATTTATTTTGTTGTGTATTCCCTCTACCTCTGTGGTCAGCTCCGTGGTTGTAGAACACCTTAGGAAGTGTGCTCATGCTGGATATCCCAGTTTAGTAGCATTTATTCTGACAAGACTAAAGATAATTGCTTACCTCTGCATGCGCCTTTTCTCACTGCGGTTTGTTCTGTTCTGTCCTCCCCAGCTGCTTCCTCTCACTACTCTTGGTAGCCGCGGTGGTGTGGAAGATCAAACAGACCTGCTGGGCTTCGCGACGGAGAGAAGTAAGTTCCATGACATGGCAACACATTTAGTTCAGCAATAAAATCTGCACTGTGGCACACCGGGAACTGTGGAAACTTCATCCATCTCCCTTTGCCCCATTTGTGAAATCACGGTGTTGGTTGCCTTTGCATCCCAACGTCAAAGGTAACTCTTGGAGGCAAGGCGGAGTTTATTTCACATTCAGCTTTAGTTCCACCTGTCAGCTCAGCGTCAGATCCTTTTCGGTGTTTAAGTCCACTCCGCAAATCTGAGCCGAGAAAACAGTTTCAAAGCTGACAAATGAGACCAAATTTGCAAAGCGTTCATCAAAGCCTCACCAAAATCACATTTGACAGTTGTGATGGTTTGACCTGGTCTTTGACTTCTGAGGGACAATTCCTGATCGGTGGCACAAAGACATGGAATTGATATTGCAGGGAGATCTGTTTCCTGCAGTTTCCCCTGTCATGATCAGGTATCATTCCAGGAGAGAGTGCCCCCGAGTTTTTGAAGTGAATAAGTGCAGGTGTGCTGTCGTCTGCTGCACAGTCACCTATCTTCAACTCCACCTTCATGCTCCTCTTCCCTCTTTGGCTCTAGTGAGCAGGAGCATGGAGGACACGTTCCTGAATGTAGGAGCGTGTGCAAATTAGTAATATCTTCTCTGTCTGGAAAGGTTGGCATGGGACTTCACCAGGAGTCGTTCTTTCTTCTGGTGTGGATATGGGAAAAGCTGAAACCCTTGACATTTGATGTGGTTGTTTTTGAGAATGGAAAATGCTGTTGTTTTTAGAAGACGGAGACAACAGTAATCATGACAGAATAGCATTTTCAATAACAGTTTCAGTTATGGTAACTGATAAAGTTCAGTTGATCCTTTTGTGCAATACAATACAATTCAATACAATACAATTTAATTTGTATAGCGCCAAATCATAACAGGAATTATCTCAAGGCAACATGTATGTATTTGAATATACTGTATATATTTTTTACCATGTACTTGAAAAGGCTTAAAAATACTGGAGTTAGACTTCTAAGTAAATGCTTTGAGCCTGAACACAGAAGGATTAGCTGAACTTTACTAAGAAATATAATGATCACGTCAATAGACTGTTGCAGTCTCAATTTCAATTGAATATCTGTAATTTAAGGAACATTAAAGAAAGTTGATGAAGAAGAGAGGGACTCAAAATGAGATGAATGAGTCACAGGGAAAAAGGACAAAGATGGACCGTGGTATTAAAGCGGAAAAAGAGGCGAAATCGGAGATAATTGGCATGAAAAGTAATACAAAGAGCTGCTGTCGAATCCGACTGCTCACAGGAGGTCTGATCCGGAACTTTCCTCCGCTGCTCATCCACCCTTGATGACCTGCATTCCACTAATAAAGCTCCCACATTTTCCTCTCCCCTCTGGGAATGACATTGATAATCACAGGAGCTGAAGTTTATGTCCTCTAATTGATATATGAAAATAAACATAAATGATAGCCAGCGTGTCACGGATTCCTGCCTATCCAAAGAATTAAAGTCAATAAAAATTAATGCAGGCAGATGGACTGGTCATTAAAATTCAGCTCGCTCCCCCGTCTGCTCTTGGCGATCCTGTCATCTATTCGTCACTGCTCTCCAGCTGCCTGAGTAAAAAAAAGAAAAAAAAGAAGAAGACGAGTTAAATTAAAACCTTTCAAGCGATTGAAAAGTTTCGACATTCCAAAATAAAGACATTTGGCAGAGCAATCAATCGACCAATGGATGTCTTGCCTCCCACCTGTTTAAGAGCAAAGCCGCGAGGCGGCCCTGTTTGTCGTCGCTATGCTCGAGGTGGAAGACTTATGCTACCATTTTTCTATTAAACTTCGGCACTGCGGCGCAAGATCGAGTGTTAGGAATCGGATTTGGCTCTCCAAGGAGTATTACTCAAGCACAGTTTGCTAACGTCTGTTCTCAGAATTGCCTCTCCCGGGGTGTCTTCCTTCTACCTTGCGATTCCCCAATTTTTTGGGAGTTTTTCCAGTCTTCATGGAGAGTTTATGTCAGAAACCTGTGTGTGTCTATGCAGTAGTGATGTGCAAACCAATACAAAATTTGCGATGACTTTAATACCAATAGTGTCCATTTTTAAGATTGATTCTCATGATGAATTATCCATATTTACACTGTGCATCAATTTCTGGTAAATGCGATTTTTTAATCTCTACTCATATTATCGCCTCAATCATGGTTGAAATACTGCTATATCTGCTTGCTATGGTCATGGAAAGAGGTACTGCAGTTCCTGCAATTGTAGTAGCTCTTGCGGCCAGAGAGGAATCGGATAAGTATTGTCAAGGAGAGATTGCGAAAAAGTCATTTCTGGTGTTTTCTTAGCTCCTGAAACAACAACAGCTATGTGTGACATATGTGCATGGACTGGACCAAACAGTAACCAAACCTCAATGACCTTATGACAATAATGTATTTTGCCCAGGTCTAGACTACGCAATCGCTGTCCTGGACTGACACCAACAAAACAACAAAGAAACACAGATCATAAGGATGCCTCCACCTTGATTATTTTAATGTTGTGGATATTTGCCTGTGTGAAATTGATCCTGAATTTATTTGCCATTTGATCAATACGAAATCTTGCAATATCACACACCACTACTGTGAAGGCCTTTTGAAATTAAGTGAGTTCCCCTCTGTGTCCTGTTTTGGCACTGCCTCGGCAGTAAAATATTTGGATCCTTGCGCTGTCATACTTTGGATGACCCGACACGGTGTGGTTAGTCGTCCTGGTGAAGAAGTATCGGTCCTGGCAACACACCGTGTTCCTGAGAGAGGTGTAAATGGTCCAACTCGGCAGTGGGCTTCGTCCAAACAAAGTCTTAGGGAGGGACAGCGGATAGACCACTCAGGATTCAATGGCGGTGGGAAGAGAGAGGGATGATCAGATACGTGCAACTGGATGCACAGCATTAAAACTTAACTTGCAACAAGGTGTGCAGTGTATGATCCCATGTCTCCTGTGCATACTGGTCACTTTGCTCATGAGTGATGTCAAAGTCAGATCCTGGCGAAAAATGAGGAACTGCTGTGTGAATTGTGACCTAGCTAGCAACACCACTAATTACAGCGGTGTTGCTAGCTAGGTCTGCCCAGTGTGTTTTGTCCGCCCCTACTTGAAAGGACAATGGGGATCAGAACGGCTCCAAGCTCCCGTTTGAGTTGCACTATTTGCTTTAATCTCATTAAGGTGAGCTTTTCCCAAAGGGTTTGATTAAGTTGCACAAAGGACGTTCAAACGTGCAGTTCAAGTCCTCTGCGGGCATTGAATATATTCCTGAATTAATCTAGTACAGAGGAATGTCAGCTTTAAATGGTGTTATGTCGAGACGGGCGATAATTCAGGTGCAGTGACTCCATCTCTTAGCGGGGACAGAGGGATGAAAAGACAACAGCTGTAAATGCCACTGCGAAAAAAAGGGGGGCTGACCTCCATCGAGAAAGCGCGCCGATGAAGGCGGCGGTGACATTTCACAAGATTGGTTGTGCTTTCGAGGGCTTAGCTGAGAACATGTGGACTTGATGCAGGTAGGGCAAGCCGGGAACCAAACATGTGCTGTACATTTCCTT